>PVKC010006705.1:0-30666 GCA_004027635.1 Crocidura indochinensis
TTCCTGCCACCTCATATGGTCCTGGAGCCTGCCAGGAGTGATTATTGAGTACAGAGCCATGAATAAGTCCTAAGCACCACTTGGTGTGGCTACAAAACACAAAATAAAACCAGAAAAGAGAGTACAGAAATGTTTATTTTCTGAGTAATGAACTTAGTCATTAAATTAGCCCTATTATAATCTATTTACATGTAAAACACTTAACCATTTCAGATGTCAAAGGAAAATGGTTTGGAGTAACTTTTCAAAGTGGCATAATAATCAGAAAAGCTCTATTTTAGGGCCAGATGATAATACAGTAGGTAGGGTGTTTGACTTACTTTGTGGCTGACCTGAGTCCAATCCCTGGTATCCTATATGCCCCCCACCCCAACCTAACTAGGAGAAGTTTCTGAGTCCAGAGTCAGGAGTAAACCCTGAGATTTTTGCCAGATGTGGTCCCAAAACAAATAAATAGAAAAAGATCCATTTTAGAGAAACTGTATCCTCTTCCCTGTAAGGTATAAGATCTTTTAATTTTGTTGCCATTTAAGCTAATATTAACCCATCCCCACTCTACAACCACACATCTACTATAGGTCCCCTTAAAGTTGCATTGGGTGAGTGTTCCTATGAAGGAAGCATATATGTGTATACCCTATATGTGGCTGGTTCCATTAGGTATAAATGTCCCAGCACCTATCTCAGATCCATTCTTTTTCAGTGTGAAATCATATTCTGTGTGGATTCAGCACATCCTGTCTGTCTGTCCAAACAATGTTGACTGCCTTGTTCCATTCTGGGGTCTGGCTGCCATATTTATCTGTTACTGTTTTCAGTTCTTTTGTCCAAATTCTTGAAGTTCCATTGCTGAGTTATTGGCCTTTTAGATTTTGGGTCACACCCCACAATGCTGAGGCGTTACTGCTGCTTTTGCATTTGTGATCACTCTTGGTAGGTTTGGGGGGTCATATTGAATGCTGGGAATCGAACCAGGTTAGCCAAATCCAAGGCAAGCACTTATGCACTGTACTATTGCTGCAGCCCCATTGTGGCATTTTTATGTTTAATCCACATAGAAACTCTGAAAATGTTTGCTAAAGTCTTACAATCTATTTTGTTTCCTACAACATGGTCTGAGGATCCCCTGTTCTCCATTTCTCCCCAACTCAAAATTGTGTGTAAGTATCCGAGTGAATGAAAAAGAACTTTTGGTTGTTGGTTATCTTTCTCATCTACTGTAGAGCCAAGTATATTGTCAATGGGACAATATCTATTAATATTCTTTCCACCCCTCCACCACACACACCTTTTATTTTTGGTTGGATGTTTGGGGATTGGGCTGTTTGTCTTTTTATAATAGAAATGGAAGTATTTTTTAAAATCTTGATGCTTACATTTTTATCTGATTTATGATTTGCAAATATTTTCTCCCAATATGTTGTTTGTCTTTTTATTTTCCTAATAGTGTTTTTTGAAGTACAAAAGTTTTTGAATTTTAATGAGACCTAGTTTATCAATTATTTTTCTCTCTCTTTTGATGTCCTATCCTGAAAATCTTTATTTAATACAAAGTCCCCAAGATATCCTGGTACACATTTATAAAAAGTGGTTCTAGCTTTCATGTTTAAGTCTGTGATCATGTTGAGTTAATTTTTCTATACTGAGAGAAGGGAGGCTCAAAGTTCATCTATTTTTTTTGTTATGAAAATATGCAAGTTCCAGCACCATTTGGTGAAAACTATTCTTTCACTAAGGAATTTGTGACTGTGAGTTTGTAAAACAATTAGTTGACCCTGTGGAGAATCCATATAGGGTTTATTTCCAGAACCCCAGTTCCATTTCCAGTTAGCTTT
The DNA here is from genome assembly GCA_004027635.1 of Crocidura indochinensis. Classification (NCBI taxonomy): domain Eukaryota; kingdom Metazoa; phylum Chordata; class Mammalia; order Eulipotyphla; family Soricidae; genus Crocidura; species Crocidura indochinensis. The sequence goes on from PVKC010006705.1 coordinate 1,836, forward strand.
GGATGTCATTCTCAGTTAGCTTTCTCTCTGAGTGCTCCAGACACCAACACTTACCAGCTAGGTGTCCTTATAGCTGGTAGTTCTTGACTTTGGAAGTGAGAAGACCTACAGGGCTTGGTTAAGATTTCAAAGAATTGATGCATTTCTTCAAACCAAGGGGCCTGCTCTAGTGGCAGAATATGAAACCACAATGGCAGCAATGATAGGCCCTCAGATGAGTCCCTTTTGTGGAATTTTATAATCCCTGGGTCTATACTGTGAGCTGAGTCCAAGTCTAACACCTTGTCTTCATCAGGACCTGCAGGAGAATGAGGGATCTGAATAGGCCAATTGAATTTTATTTATTTATTTTTGGTTTAGGGTCCATACCCAGTGGTGCTCAGGGCTTACTCCTGGCTCTGCGCTCAGAAATCACTTCTGGCAGGCTCAGGGAACCATAAGACTTGCCAAGGATCAAACCCAGGTGGGGCATGTGCAAGGCATACATCCTATCCTCTGTGCTATCACTCTGGCCCCTCAAATTGAATTTTAAATTATGCATTAGTTTCTGCGTTGGCATCATGCTGAGATCTCCCAGATCTGTGTTGAACCTAATTGGCCCACCTCCATAATTCGACAGCCAAAGTCACTCAAGTGGCCTCTGATGCATTGTGTACGTCATTTCAAATGTGTCCAGAAGTTCACAGGGATTCACTGCTTATGCACAAAGGACACAGGGCTCAGAAGTTCTGAGTACAAGCATCTTGCCTAGGACTTATCCTCTAAGAGAATGAGGCTCGTCAGTGGTAGAAATACCCAGAGATAGTGCTACCTTTCCTAATAGCCATCCTTTTCTCTCAATAACACCAACATAGATCTTAATTTAAAATTTTATAATATTGATTAGTGAATCAGAAATGTAGAGTTAAACTTAAAAAAAAAAACACCACCCAAATCCCTTCATCATAGAAAAGGATGTCCATTGTCTTTCACTACTAGAAAAGATTATTTTGGCTATTCAGCCCCCAGCCATGGATCGAAGAGAGTACTTGATTTATATGTTCATTGATTCATACTATAAAGCTTAAAAAGGTTTTTGACATGAAGAGGTGCCCACTAAAACGGGTATATCTTCTGGTCTGTCTCCATTCTCCTCGTGAAACCCACCCCATCTTCACTGTCTTCTACTTCTTCTGAGTGACATCAGCTTGATCACATGTTCTCAAGGACCTATGATTTCCTTCTTCCTCCAAAGCCGGGCAAGGCCTGAAAGTCATAAAGAGAGAGGTTTGGCACCAAGAAGTTTAAGAAAATGCCAGGCTTGTGGTGAAAACCTGCCTCACCTCTGTTATTTCTCATCTGTTGTCTGAGTTTGGGCTGTCCTCCTTTCCTTTTGTTTCCTCAAACTCTTGACTCCTGGATTCTTTCTGGCCTGCTCCTTTATTCTTTTAACTCCATTCTTTGTTTTGATTTTTCATTTTGAAAGGCTCATTCTCTGCTTGGCCTGTGCCTGGCCTTTTGCTTAGATCTTACAATGACCTCTGATTTTGACCTACCCTTGTCTCTTATCCCTGAGACTGTATTTCTGCTAGGAATTGTCTTCTAGATTCTAGTTGTTCAGTTCAGCTTTGATTCTGAAATACTTGACTCTGACCTTGAAATGACTTGCTTCAGCACCTTTAGAAACTGGTTTCTGCTTTGCTGATATGACCCTGTTCTAAAAACTGTCTGGTAGTGATTAAGAAATAATGTGAATTCTGAGTTAAATCTTTGATATTTCCCCTATTATCTTCTTTCACTTGTGCAAATGGCTCAATCTTTCTATGACTTAACTATTTCCACAAAACAGAAGTTATGGTAATATTTACTCCAACTTCTCACACACACATCATAAGCTTGCATTGTTTTTGAGTAAGTTTTTTTTTTTTTTTTTTAAATCAGGGCCACATGGCCATTGTAACCTAGCCTGCCTTTGGGCTTGCTCTCCCATAATCCATTCTGCACACAGCCAGCAGTCAGCATCATTCTTCACTTATGCAAATGAACAGTATCATTTCTTTTGCTTCAGGGAAAACAGGTAACCTCTACCTTGTTTACAAACTCTTTCCTCATCTCAGGAGTGCCCCACCTCAGAGTCATCAGGGCCAGCTTCTTCAGTTGTATTTTACAATTCACAATTTTTTTTTTAATTTAAGGAAAAATAATGCGACACTTTTGCCTCTGTGCTCATACTTTGCTGCTCCTGCAGATTGAACTAAGCTATACCTCATCCTTTTTGCCTAAGCAACTTCTAATTATAATTCACATCTTAATCAGGAATTCCTTCCCTGGGCACCTTCTCTGGTCCACCTACCATTAGTTTGGGAGTCTCCTTGTCTGCTCATATAGCATATTAAATTACTTCCTTGGGGCTTTGTCATGCTCTCTTTCAATTGTATTTCTCTTCTCCATATTATAGGATATTTATTGCAGAACCTTTTGTGCTCTGCTCATAGTGTTTTTCAACACAATACTGTGTCCAGAGACTCTACTGAATTTAAACAATGATAAGTTGTTTGCACTTTGATAAGCATAAATGTGTGTGCTTGCACGCGTGCATGTGCTCAGAGACCCAGACATGAGAATAGTCGCTGCCAGATATTAGGTATAGTATCCCGTGCAATTCTTGATACAGCTTTGGTTTAAACAAAAGAGAAGGTCTTAACTAAAATGACTGATGTGAAAAAGGACAAATGAGTGAAGAGAGTGGGGGCTCTCCTTCCAATTATACATAGAGAATAAATGATAGACCTTTGGATGAGAAACAAAGAAACCAAGATAAAGCACAGTGTGGCACTGACTTAATACTCTGTGAAGGTAGACTCCTACCTTGGCATGCCCAGATGGTGATGTGTGAAATTGTCACTCAGTATGGAGCCCATGGATCATTTTCATGGGGATGTCCCTGTGTATTTCATTTATCTGTCACTTTAGTTTATTGCAAGTTGTATACTTAGCTAATTTGACTAGACATAATCAGAGCATGGCTATGAAAAACAAGATGATATCTTTTAAATATTTCATTTAATAAGAAGATATCTGATGCCGTCTCCTGTTCTTTCTTTTTAAGCAAGGAGACATGGACTAACCAACATTACTCACAGGGTCAGCATGAATTTATAATAAAATCCTCCAAGACATGTGCAATATCTACACTTTAACTAATGGGAATTGATTGAAAATGGCATTCATTTTTAATGTATTGTAATGAACTTTTCTTTTACATTGCTCCCAGTCATATATGAACCTGTTAAGTTTCCTACAACCTAGAAGCAACATATGTATAGTGGTAGCTTACAATGATGTGTTTGGCTTCCCCACAGCCACTTAAATGTGACATGGTTTGTCCAACATAGTGGTTTCCTTAGTCACTTCACTCCTGTACCTGGGGGGAAGCAATAAAGTTCTAGATTTGAGAGTGAACTGACTTCAACTTAATTTTTGTTTTAAAACCAAGGATTTAGGGGCCAGGAGATGGCACAAAAAAGACTTGACTGCATGCAGGAATCCTAAGCACCATATGATATTATGAGTTGTGATTCTGAGGATCAATCTCAAAGCAGCAAACTAGGAGTAGAGTAGCTTTCTGAACACTGCTTGGTGGAACTCAACCCTTTCGCAACATCCTCCCTCACTAAAGCTCCCAAACCAAAAAAAAAAAAAAATCTATATCTGTACAAGTATTCTATCTTTATAAAGTTGTGATTTCAATTAGTTTAAAATATAAATTCCTCAACATGATCTTTCCTCATTGTCTTTGGGCTTATTCAACTTTACCTATATCAGATGAACAAATTTAGCAAATACATAAAATGTAGCAAAGTAGACAATATGAGTGATATCTAGAAATAGAAATGCCTTTTTCCCCCCTCAAGAACAACTCGTCTTCAACGTGCCTTATAAAATAAGGTAATAATCCCCTGTTGAATTAAGTAAATATATTTATTGCTTAGTTGGCTAGGAATAGCAGTTGTGGCTATTGCACATATAAACACAGGTATGTATTTATTGCATATTAATATATATTAGTATGATAGTAAGTAGTAGATGGGCTATTAGTAAAGTCCCTGAAATGAATTCTGACTAGTAAAATGTTTAATGATTCTGGTGCAAACTCTCACAAGACTGCTCCACCCAGCCTGCTCAGACCACTTTGTAGAATACCTTTGGTAAGTGGCAATATGCTCCTTTTTCAGTGATCAGGAGTCCCTTTGCCTTATAGTGGCTACTACTGATGGATAAACTTGCTCTTGCAGGGATTCCAAAAGCATGTTTGGGAGCCATGATTAGCTCACCTAACATCCTGAGAACATGAGCTCATTTGTCCATCAAGCCTTCACCACTGACCTCACTCTCCCCCCTCTATTTCCCTCTGCCTCAAGGTCTTATCCATGAGCAAGCAAAAAAAATTCTCCAAGTTGAGGAGTTGGTAACAAGATTCTTTTTTTTTTTGCCCTATAATTCTAGTCTACAAATATAGACCTCAGCCATCTGTTAGCTTCTTTACTCATTTGCAGGTGGCATAAGAAGTGAGACTAACTAGGGATTTGTCCCACTTGAGCTCTGCCACTTTAGTCCTCTTGTGCCCCTGAAGCTAAACACTGTGACTGCAGGCTTGGAGAGCTCCAAAGTTGTGCGTCTTCCAAAGGACTCTGCCCCAGTAAGCAGATTATGTCAAGATTATGCATGTTATTTAATATCTAGATGCATCCTTATCATCTGTGTCTTGATCTAGGACTAAAAGATTGAACAATAACAAAATAGAGTCATCCCTAAGCTCTAGTCTACAGAGTGTCCCATTCATTAGGTTTCTGCTTCTCTATCACACACTTTCATGCTCTCTTGCTCTCTCTTTCTCTCTCTGTCAGTGTGGTTTTTCATGCAGAGAAAAATAAGTCACTCTATCTTGGGGGGCGGGGAGGATAAGAAATTGAACTCCCCAAAAGATGATTGTGCATGCAGATTCAAACTAAGGGGGAACCAGGAGTCAGAGGGCCAGCAGCCTAATCAACAATTTGGATATTTGATCCTGTGATCAGATGGAAGGAAAATCCTCCAGGAAAGATTCCACCACTGTCTGAGTAAAGGTCATTTTCTACCTGTGGAGACCTAGAGGACATGGAACAATAAGTTTCCAGAGTGTAAGTGGGGGACACAGAAAAGAGGCGTCTGGTTTGTCAAGCTAAGCAACTTTTGAGAGTGCTTTTGAGAGTCAGTAGGATTAATTCCTGAATCTAGCTCTGAACCAAGCCTCTTTTCTTTCAGATTTCTCTTCCTTCACTTGACTTCAAGCCACACAACACAACCTGTGATTTATAGCATCCTGATTAGGCAGAAGAGATCCATGGGTGTGAATCTGGAGGTCTCAAATAAACACCCGCCACAGTTGATCGTTCTTTGACTGTTGCGCACTCACTCCGCTGCTGAACCAACTGCGCTCTGAAACGTTTGCCTCATCCCTGGCTCACAGCCAGGTATCTCCGAGAGATCTGAAATACTCCAAATTGAAACTGAAACTGAAATACTGTGTAGATCTCGTGAAGCATATAAGGGGATGGAATATCACTAGGATGATTTGGAAATTCTGATGCCAGTAAATGAGTGTATGGTTCATTACAGAATCAACTTGGTGTTTATTGAAGGAGGGTGTGCAGGAAAGCTGAGTGCCCCTGTCACTCAATGGGACAAAAGTATTAGCAAGCAGGACAATAATCTCATTTCCCCAGACCACAGGGCTCCCTCTTGAATGCACATATACCCCATCTATCTTGAGCATCGCCTGAAGATGGGGTGTCCCACCTAGGATAAGTCATTGTATGAGCCATTAATGAGCATGAGGGAGTGCAAATTGTGGAGAAGAGTATTTCAGAAATTTCATTTTAATAGTGTCTTGAAAACCATGGGGAGCTGAGCCCCTCTCAGAGCACTAAGACCTCTTGCCATCATTAATTAGGGTCTTTCTCTCATCAATTAACTTTACAACTCCCAAAACATGTTGCAGAAAATGAAGTGCTCATTAAATGGACTAGATCTCTCCATCTTGAGTTTTCAAAAACTTTCTTTAAAATATTAATATGAAATGAAATAAATAATAGAAATGCTTTGATGTGCCAGTGCCTAAGAAGCAAGGATATATATGTGACCTCCAGAATCAGATGTTGTAGGTAGAAGCATATAGCTTTAGTGTTTATACTTGGGGTGACTGGTGAAATTGAGGCTGGTGGTCACTAAGGAGGTTCTCCCTAACAACTGTGGTGCAGGAGCTAATTGGCAGGTGGTAATTCTTTCCTCTGCTCTATAGGAAGATTTATTAGGTTCAGGATAGCTTGAATGTAATGTGCACTTGACACCATAATCCCTATATGCTTTCATTTATTTCACACAAAGTGTGGGATTGGGGGCCTTTTTTCTTTTGGACATAATATGCAAATATATGCAAACTCAAAGCCACATTTGCAACAAATACTATGAAAATGTTGTCTGGATTTCATAAGAATTAATTCATTGAGCTTGATCTCAATGACCAGAGAGGATATTTCTAAAGGAATTTAGGGTGAATTTCTAGGCTCTGATCATTTTATGAGATATTGATGCTTTTTCCTACACAGTGAGAATTCCTCTTCTGTGCACAGTCAGGGCAAACTTCAGGTTCATTCTGGCTCTGTTTACTTATCAAACCATGTGCAGGCAAGCATCTAGTGGCATCCATCATCCAGTCCTTTCTACCAGTCAGATACATATTGTGAGCTTATGATATTATTAGAGGATACCATTTCTATGCACTGTGAGTACAGTTGCAAGTTCTATGAGTTTTAGTGTTTTTTTTTTTTTTACTACACATGGGGCTCAAGGGTTACTCCTAGATGTGCACCCAGAAATCACTTCAAGCAGGTTAGGGGGACCATATGGGATGCTGAGAATCTAACTCTGGTTGGCCATGTGCAAGCTAAACACCCTACCTACTGTGCTACTGCTCTGGCCCCAAATTTTTAATATTAATTAATGTATAGGAGCCTAGAAATACAAACTACCAGAACATTTAAGATACAATGAAGTTAAGTACTAGGGAGGAATAATGGATCAGGGGAGGGGAAAAGGCGTATTGGGAGGGCTATTATTTTTTGAAGTAATAACAGATTTTATTTGAAGATTCTAAGGTATGGGATGCAGAGGAAGAAAGAAAAAAATGTGCTCAAGAGAGTGCAATGATCTCTAAAGGCAGATTCCCAGTACACATCCTAGTATGAAAGTAGGAAAGTATTGAAGGCTCAAGATGGGAAATGCAAGTGACATGCATGCAGGTATCATGAGCACAGACTGACAACACACATGCATAACACCCAAGAAAACTCATGTGGCAGGGGGGCTATTTTAAACAATATCTAGTTACTATTTTTGATAGGAAAATATATTGAATCCCGACTCATGAAACTATTCCTGAAGGAACTTTTCAGGAGGAAAGAGAAGCAAGTACAAAGGATTAAGTAGAAAACTTGAGAAGCCTTGAGAAGAACTATGCTGGCTCAACAGGCTGACAGGCCATGCAGATGATGCTGCTGGAGAGACAATTGAGACATTGGAAATATGAAATGTGACTCGTTTCAGAGTGTTCTGGAGATAGGAATGTGTATTTGTGTGTGTTCATATGTATGCTTGCATGTTTGGGATGTGCTGCTCCATTCTCAGAACTGCCTACTCCTTAAGGCATCTCGAGGTCACTGACCAGACCTAGATTGCTACTGCATTTTTTTCATAGCATTTAGAAGAGACTTTACTAATAGTAAACAGCTGATAGCAATTTGTTAAGTGAAAAAGTGAGTGAAATGCATAATAAGAGATCATTAGGACTTGATAATCTTTAATGACACAAATATTTTGTAGTTTGCAATCCTAATGTGTATCACATCTCTTTGTCACAAAAAACTCACAGCCTGTCTCTTGTACAAACACACCCTTGAGCTAAGGAGGATTGGCAGGCACTAAGAGTGTAGGTGTCATGTGGATGGGAAATGTGAGCATGAGAAGGAGGGGCCGTTTTTTAAAATTTGAAATAACTTTTTCCATCTTAGGTAATGAATATAGAGTCTGCGTTCAGCTCATCATTTCATACTGCTGAGTCATTTGCCACTTGAAATGAATTGAGGGCTGTTAAAGGCTTTATAGAAGAATTCATTAAATATGTATTGAGCCAACTTAAGATGAAAATTGTTATAAAAACTGGCAACAGTTCAAGCAGCAAAATGTTTCAGTTTATGATGGAGAAATTTTATTCCCCCAAGATCCTGTCTTCTATGAGTCCATTCAAATTGGCACAACTTAGGCTTTCCATACAGACTGAAGACATTACTGTGACTGGTCATGTGGCTGAAGGAGAACCAAGTAAGAACTGAGTGACACCAGCCAGTTGTCCTTCCCAGAAATATGGTATTCAGGGATGTCAATGTAGTCATCTGCATTTAACACCTTGTTACTACATAGAGTTGAGTTTTAGGATAATGGAATAAATGCACACAGACACACACACAACCCCCCCCCCACACACACACACCTGGTCCACATCTTCTTCATGCACTACTCCTAGTTTTGGGAATCAGAAAGCAATGTGAATAGAGAAGCACCAGAGCATCGTGGAAAAAGAAGTGGCTTAGCATGAAAGAAATTACATACTCATGTTCCACTGGGACATTCTATAATTTGGTGACCATAATCATGTTATGGTCACCTAGTGATCCTGTTTATTCATTCCAGTTTTGAAGATAGCACTTAAAGTGGCACTAGTCATGCAGTGGGTGGAGCAGTTTCCACAAGACTGTTCACTTCACATTTCTGATATTCTGAAAAAGCTCAGTCTAAAAATAACTTAATAAAGGAATTATGGGGTTGGGTAAAGGCATTTCAAAATTCTGACAGTTTGTTAGCATGGAGTTGTAATGAATAATAAAGTTTTAAAAAAGTAAGTGGTATAAAACACAATTTCTACTAAATGTATGTATAAAATGTTTAAATAGAAAAATTGATTAGCAACGTTGGCTCTACCCAAGGGAAACTAAATAAGGTTAGGTGGCAATTCTGGAAATGAAGATAAGGTCAAATACCTAAAAGACTGCATCAATAAGCAATTTCAAAAGGAAGACTGTGAGTAACAGGGACCAAAGTAAAGGAATGGCATAAATGAACACATAGAGCAATTCTTTATGTTAGGAAGTTTGAAGCATTCAGCTGAGTATTTTGTCTTTAGATTGTGATATTTGGTGCTCTAGTATATTTCATGGGTTGGGAAAACATCATTGATTAGCCAATGAGATTTTTGCATCTATAGGTGAATGAGCTAATTTTCACTACAAAAATAAGACTGAGAAGAAGGACTATCCTTGATATCCACTTTTGAATGTCAGACAATGTTCAGAATTGTGGGGAGTTATGTGATGATTCAAACAATGGAGTGCTGAGCACGGTCACTGACACAGAATGCATAAAGCATAAATAGACATTTCTCTCGGGAGATAAAATCAGAAAAACTCTATGTGTTTAGAACCTTGTATGGAAAAGGGGATAAGAATCTAAGAAAACTCAGATCTTTGCCCTGCTTAGCATTTAGTTTGAGTAATTTCAAGTATAAGAAATGGTTCAAAATCACCACTGGAGAGGAATTGTTATGATGAAGAGAAATCCTGCAGAGCAAAGTCAACAGATATTGAAAGAACCAATAACATCTTCATTTCCAGGACAAAAGCAAATGTTTCAACTTGCCAAGAGATTTCTTAATTACAAATTATAAATTAGACTCTAGCATGGAGAAACTTGTATGCCTTTGAGTAATTGTCCACACTGGGGTTCTAATGAAAATCAATCTTATTTACTCTATCATGAATTATTGTCAATTACTTGATTATCAAAGTTAAAATAACTTATTTATAAAGTACACCAAAATTTTATTTTTTACTTTGGGTCTCAAATATATAAAATAATAATGAGAGTATATTATAAATTATCTAGCAATCTGTAATGTATAAAGCCTAAGCATTTTTCTATATTTTATTTAAACACCGTGATTATTACATATATGATTGTATTTGGTTTTCAGTCATGTAAAGAACACCACCCATCACCAGTGCAACGTTCCCATCACCATTGTCCCAAATCTCCCTCCTCCCCACTCAACCCCCGCCTGTAGTATAGACAGGCTCTCCATTTCCCTCATACATTCTCATTCTTAGGACAGTTCAAAATGTAGTTATTTCTCTAACTGAATTCTTCACTCTTTGTGGTGAGCTTCATGAGCTTTTCTCTTTTATGTCTAAAAATTATTATTGCAAGAATGTCTTTCATTTTTCTTAAAACCCATAGATGAGTGATACCATTCTGCGCTTTTCTCTCTCTCTCTCTCTCTGACTTATTTCACTCAGCCTAATAGATTCCGTGTACATCCATGTATAGGAAAATTTCATGACTTCATCTCTCCTGATAGCTGCATAGTATTCCATTGTGTATATGTACCACTGTTTCTTTAGCCATTCATCTGTTGAAGGTCATCTTGGTTGTTTCCAGAGTCTTGCTATGGTAAATAGTGCTGTGATGAATATGGGTGTAAGGAAGGGATTTTTGTATTGTATTTTTGTGTTCCTAGGGTATATTCCTAGGAGTGGTATAGCTGGATTGTGTAGGAGCTCGATTTCCAGTTTCTGGAGGAATCTCCATACCGCTTTCCATAAAGGTTGAACTACACGGCATTCCCACCAGCAGTGGATAAGGGTTCCTTTCTCTCCACATCCCCACCAACACTGTTTGTTCTCATTCTTTGTGATGTGTGCCATTCTCCGTGGTGTGAGCATTTTTTATTATTATGAAATCTAAGTAGCCTGAGTGTCTGGTGGAAACTGTAGTGAGAAATACTATTTCTTTGATAAAGTATTTTTCAGGGGGTTACGTATGGCCCCCTTTGGACTCTCAGGATATTTCAAAAGAGTTACAAGTGAAAATTGTGTTAGTGGGTGACTATGGCTCAAGACTTGAGAGAGAACCAGTAGAATAGTAGGACTACAGAGAGGAAGCAAGGTTGGAAGGGAGCCAACATGGTCAGAAAAAGGTAGAGAAATGATCTGATCAATTGTGAGCAACTTAAACAGTAGCATATAAGGTAAATATACCATCATGTCTACTGAACCAGTTATGTACACACTTGACAAATGGAATAGTTAATTTGCATAGGATGCTATCCCACAGCACAGCCTCCCTTGAGTAGGTAGAGTCATACTAACCAATGAATTGTGAGAAACTCATTGTCCAGTATGTGTCTAAAAGAGGAAGATGAGAAGAGGCATTTGGGAAGCATAGTGGAGGATATACTCAACCAGGAGTTTAAAGAAAAAAATTTAGAGAGATGAGATCCTTCTGTAGAAAATACTGGATACAGAAGCCATGGACACGTTAAACTGGCAAAGAAAGAGGGAGTGCATGAGGAGACAAAGGAAATAGAATGAAAAATGACTCTGAGGTCCTAAACAATGTGATGAGTGGGTGTGCACCAGAAGATGAAGTTCAAGGTGAACTGTCAGAAAATGGTAATACAATTTAAAAAAAGGAGCCTGTATTAGTAGCACATATTTTGCCCTGCAAAAAAATCTTGATGAAATCTTGAAGCCATTAGTAGACCGCTGAAGGGGTTTATATGAAAGAAATATGAGAAGAGGCAGCTATGAATGAGGGAGAATAGCCCCAATAAATGGCCTTTTGTTTCTTGCAGTTGCATCTACCCATTGTCCCATTCTCTGAGTAACCAATGTTCATTTGTTTCTAGGCTCATTTGTTTCCTTTTCTCCATTTTCTGATCTGTAATTTATGGAAACATTTTCATAGCAGGAGAGTCGTTGTTCTGTATCATAAGAAGAATTGGGCTTGGGAGAAGTCATTTTATCTCTCAAGTCAAGACGATAGACTAGAAGAAACTAGGAGCAAATACTGAGGTGGCAGGGTGGGTTCTTAGAATATCATGTCTTTGAGACTAAAGGCCTCTTCAAGGAGGAAACTGCACTCTCCAAGCAAGTGAAAGCAGAGACTAACAGATGGGAATATATTAAGCTGAGAAGCTTCTGCACCTCGAAGGAAATAGTGCCCAGGATACAAGAGACACCCACTTATTGGGAGAAACTATTCATCCAATACCCATCAGATAAGGGCTTATATCCAAAATAAACAGGGCACTGACAGAACTCTACAAGGAAAAAACATCTAATCCCATCAAAAAATGGGACAAGAAATGGACAGACACTTTGATAAAGAAGAAATACAAATGGCTAAAAGGCACATGAAAAAATGCTCCTCATCACTAATCATCAGGGAAATGCAAATCAAAACAACTATGAGGTACCACCTCACACCATAGAGACTGGCACACATCACAAAGAATGAGAACAAACAGTGTTGGTGTGGATGTGGAGAGAAAGGAACTCTTATCCACTGCTGGTGGGAATGCTGACTAGTTCAACCTTTCTGAAGAGCGTTATGGAGATTCCTCCAAAAACTAGAAATCGAGCTCCCATACGACCCAGCTATACCACTCCTAGGAATATACCCTAGGAACACAAAAATACAATACAAAAACCCCTTCCTTACACCTATATATATTGCAGCACTATTTGCCATAGAAAGACTCTGGAAACAACCAGATGCCCTTCAACAGATGAATGGCTAAAGAAACTGTGGTACATATACACAATGGAATATTATGCAGCCGTCTGGAGAGATGAAGTCATGAAATTTTCCTATACATGGATGTACATGAAATCTATTTATTATGCTGAGAAAAATAAGTCAGAGAGAGAGAGGTGCAGAATGGTCTCACTCATCTATGTGTTTTAAAAAAATGAAAGACATTTCTCAACATTTTTCAGAGACAAAAGAGAGGAAGGCTGGACGTTACAGCCCACCTAATGAACCTCACCACAAAGAGTGATGAGTTTAGTTAGAGAAGTAACTACATTGCAAACTATCCTAACAATGAGAATATATGAGGGAAAAAGAAAGCCTGTCTAGAGTACAGGTAGGGGTGGGGAGGGGAGGAGGGATATTTGGGTCATTGATGATGGGAATGTTACACTGGTGATGGGGGGTACCATCTTATATGACTGAAACCCAACCACAATCATGTTTTTAACCAAGGTGTTTTAATAAAAAATATTTTTAAAAAATTTAAAAAATTTAAACAAATAATTGGAAAACACTGAAAAAATGAATATCGTGTCTGCTGTGGTCTTCTCACTTCCAATCTGGGTGGTGGGTCTAGGCTCCAAGAGAGGACTTAGACCTAGTCTTTCTAATGTTAGCTTGGGGTAGCAGGAATCTTAATATTTTAGAATCTTCTCTTGTATTTCCTGCCCTGTTTGTGTTTGGGAACAAGATGGGAGGACAAGGAAACAGTCATGGTTTAGAAATGGCTTTTGTTTGACTTCCTGTTTCATAGCCTTGGCCTGATTAGCAATTTCAGCTGGTAACAACAGTCCTCTAGCACTGGAAAAGGACCCTGGTATCTGATTCAACAGATGATAAGGAGCAACAAAATCCTGACAGTTATAATGTTCAGTGACAACACTAGCACTAGCTCTATTACGTGAATTGAGGGATTGTTTAAATTCAAGGAACTCAGATATGCAGAGGTCTTGCCTCAGGAGGAGTCAAGAGCCCTTATGAAATGGGAGAAGGTTGTGAAGTACTTATTGGAATTATTAACGCTGGCTTCAAGGAGGAGGTCACAGTTGATAAAGTAAAGCAAGTTAAGGAGGTAGAAAGAACAATAGGCAAGGACAACAATTCTGGTATGGGATTCAGAATTGAATTCAGACCTATTGTGCATGGGGGTATATATACATATATAACAATATGTGGATGTGTATCAGATGGCTTCAACTTTCTGAACATCTGCTTTATGTTATTCTAGCAGAAATTCAGTAAGAGAACTGTTAAAATGGCTGGTCTTCATGGTTGTCTCAGAGGAAGTAGGTTCATGGAGGGACAGTGGACAAGGAAAACAGAACAAAACTAGGAACATCTGATGATAAATCATTTCTGTGTTTTGCTCCATGAAAAGTGAAGTGACACCTTTTCATATCAGTTGCCTGGCAATAATGGGACTGCATAACGTCCAGAAAGTTCTGGCTTGCTGGAAGGTTATTGGAGCCTTGTCCTATGTCTGAGCCCTGGAAAAAGCTTTTGAACTGGGTGATGTCAACTGAATTCTAGATGCAAATTAAACTCTTCCTCACAAGAAGAGATTGACTATTTTTAGTCCTTACAGTATGTGGCTTCTCTCAAGGACAACAGGAATGTTGATCAAGTATGCACAGGTCATGATGGTACTTAATGGAGAAATAACCGTTTGTTAACAGAGCATTAAATGTTTAATAGCTCATTAGCATAAAATCTCTTTAAAATTTTGGGATATTAGCCTTTTCCCCCCTCTGGAGAAGCCCACGTTCTCTCTTGAACATGTATCCCTCTTTTTCCTCACATTTCACATACATTCATAAAATTATAAGTAAATTTTTTCATTTCTATGAACAAAGGTCAATCCTGCCTTAATGTTTAATTTTTTACAGTCAATTTCTTTGAATAGAAGTATTCTGTTTTACAAAAACAAAGTGAAAAAAATGGGATATTTTCTAATATTTGATCCCCAAATGAGTGTTGTATTGCAATGCATAAAGCTACATCATCTTTTGGTTCCACCAGAGTCATTAGGTTTTCACCTCATTCTTGAGAAATGTCAAACTTAATCACTCTCTAATAATCAGTTGAGTAATCAGCTACATCTCCTTATGGGTCCTTCAAATAAACATGCAGAATAATTAGAAGCCCCAATTTTCTGGGTGATCCCTTTGGAGCTAAAGCTGGAGCAGGCTCTTCCCTGGTAACTATGGTCTGGGATCCTTGGAACACTGAAAAAGTTAACCTCTCCATGCAACCTTCTGTTTCCTGCTGTGTTCAGCGTTGTTAGCTGTGGAGTCCAAATTTGCCTCTATCCATCCCAGCCAGGGAAATGAAGCAAGGGTTGATAGGAACAGGAGGCAGAAAGAGAATGTGGTGGGTGGTGTTGCTATCCAGAGCTTTGCCAATCAAGCTGTGAAGAGCGGTACAGTAGATAGAAAGAGCCAAAATCTTTCCATGCAACACTCTCCCTTCTTCATGGGCAGTTCAAACAGGACTCCATTTAGTGCCAGGAAAAGATCAGTTCAAGGTTCAGCTCCAACCCAGCAGCACAGTTGCTTCCTTCTGGGCCTTTGCTTCATAGAGTTTCCTTCACAGAGTGGACTCCCATTGGGATGCAAGGCAACCCGTGAGATTCAGAAAGCTAGTATGAAACTCACAAGAAATTTGTTGGGTTAGAGCACCCCCAAGTTCTGTGGATAGGCTCGAAACTCCTGAGACCATAGTGCTTGACCAGAGAATGGAATGAAATATTTATCACGACAGAAACTTCTGTCCATTTTCTTTTCTTGTAGCACTTGCGTCTCCATTTTACAAATGCCCCCAGAGGTTTGAACTGAGTATTTTTGAAAGATCAATAATAATTATAATTGTAGAGAAGAAAAAGTTCAAATATTGGCATTGCCTTTCTAAATTAGCCTAACTAGGGAGAGGCATAGATCATAGCCATGTGGATTGTTCATCTGGCATGGTTGAGTCTGGCTAAATAGACTCCTTTGTTTTTGCAAATGAAGAAATACTCTGAGGGTACATTACTCCTGCCAGGTACCAATTCTAGCTGATGGCATAGCTGTTTCTAAAACCAAGAATCCTAACTCCCAGCAGAGAAGTTTCATGATAAGTCTTACTTATTATCAATAACAATCAGAATAATAGAAATTACATTTCTGCAGCCAAACAGCTTGAGGTTATTTTGTATTGGAAATGGAAAATAATTAATTTGAATCTAAGAAAGAATAGGTTGGTCATATATTTCAGAAATATTGAAGCTTTAGCACTCACACTAACATTATCTTGGGTTAACCTACTTTGAATTAATTAGCATACTTGATATAATGATATACACAAGCATTCACAAACAATAGTCATTTGTATTTGTCATATTGACAAAAAGAAGCATTTTTCTGTATTCAAGACCTTTGGTAATGACCTCATGCCTGGTCTTGATATATGGTCTTATTTTTTATCATTTTGTATTTGTCTTTGTAACGCTATATAGAAAATCTCCTTCATTGTTATGATGAGTTACAAATCACAGTGTACTTGTGTCAAAACATGCAAAATGTAAGATTCCAAACCCTGTGAGTTTAATGGGCTTATTTACAACTCTGGATATTGTCTAGGCCTTTTCACATTTGCTAAATAAAGTGTGTTTTAATTTGCCAGTGCAGATCTGTTTTAAAATAAACTTCCAGGGTTTAATATCCATTTAAAAAAGTAAAATAATTTCAACTACTTAATCACAATCCCATTTAGATGACCTCTGTAGGTGTAGAGTTAATGCCTTACTGCAATGAGTAGGTGAAAAAAGGGACAATTCGCATTATTGATGTTCTCTGCAGAATTTCATTAAGGAATGATTTCTTTGTCTTCATTCTCTTTTATTTTTCCACATCTTGCACTTTCCGATAGGAGAGAGTGTTGTAAAATTCAACTGAACCTATTCTTTGACTACTTTTGAACCTTAGTAATGGGGGAAAATGGCAATCACTGCAAAGAAGTTCTCTTCTGTCTTCCCCCAATGTTACTTTAACCTGTGAAAGGCTGCTATTCATACCAAGAATAATAAGAATTGGGGAGAGACTCTCACAGATTATGTCCTCCCTTATTCATCACTCCTCCTAATTCATGTAAAATTATAGTGATTATATATTGGGACTTTATCTAGGGAAAAATGTAATTACCCTAAGGTACTATGTCTTCATTCTTTTCAGTGCCCATCCTTAAAACAGTTCCTTTATGCTTTGCCAGTGTTCTAAAATATCAATAAAAGGAGAGCTCATGGAAGCATTCATTTGCAAGTGCCTAGAAATGTGTCTTCTATAGATGCCTCACCTTGCTCTCTTACATGGTGTGAAATGTGTATGAGGGTGGGGCTTGAGGAGTGAAATGGAATCACTATCAGCTGGGAAAAAAATCAATAGGCATGTCTGGATTTGTGTACAAAACTTGCCTCTACAGTGGCTTTACAAGCAAGAGTTAATTAAGGCTGTGAGCTCTAATGTAGTTTCTGGTGTGTGTGTGTGTGTGTGTATGTGTGTGTGTGTGTGTGTTTGTTTGTGTGTGTGTGCTGAGGCAAAATGTTTGGATATGAATATTGACTGGGTTGATTAGCATGGACCCATTCTTCCAGGCTGGGAAAACATTAGGTTTCTTTTCAAAGAAAACAGAAGGGTAAGATCAAGCATATGAATGAACTACATGATTAAGGGCATACATCCCAGTGTGTTTCAAGCTTTTCACTATAATCTTGATACAAGTAGGTAGGCCACAGAAGTGAAAAAAAATCTATTTGAGAGTTGGGTGCATTACTTGAAGCCTGTTGGAAAATTGTTTTTTCAATTACCAGTATGATAAATGATTGTACCAATGAATTGCTGGCCCTTCTTCTCTTTGATGGAGTTATTCATGCATGCAGACGAAGTGATGGTGCACTGGGCACCAGACTTGCTTCTGGTAACCATGGCTAGGGTTGTGAACAGAAGGACAAACTATGTCTTCCATGGGGTTTGTATTCACTGGAGGAGAAAATCAGTATCAGTCAGGCATGCTAATACTTCCTAGGCAAAGTTTAGAATAATAAACTACTGATTGTCTAGCAAATATTCTCAAATTTGAAGTTTGTATACTTTTCCAGCAGTGCACTTGCATTTTATATTCAGATGCTGTTAATTGTTCTACTTGTCATTGGCTCAGTCCCAACCATCTGCCCATGCCAGTATCACTTGTAGAATTCTGCTGATTTAGAGACTTTTGCCATCTCTAACTTCATGTTTCCTATATCCATACAAGTAGAATTGAGCAAATGGGGCTGCTTTCTCTCCTTCTCTTTGGTTTCTGACCATTGTGGCCTCTAGATCTCTCTGTGCTGGTTTAAATAATTTTTTTAAACTTGAATTCTTGTGCATTGGCCATAGAGACAAATATAAAATCTCCACTTGACCTCAAATCTTTCACTCCAGGAATATGCTCAGTACATTAAATAGACAAATAAAAACAACAGGAATGTATATCTTAGTCTTTTAGTGTTGAAGAGGAATGATCATGTAAGTTGAGTTGTTTTTATTGACGGGAAAAGCTGAGCTTGCTGAAAAGGGTCTGAGAACTGGTCTACTAGCCATGCTGAGTTCACATACATGCATGGAGTGTCTGGGTGTGGCATAGGTAATTTATTCAGAACCAGGAGCTGTACCCACATAGGTGTTACTTCCTTCTTTGGAATCAAATCAAAGTTTCACATAGATGAAAGCAGTTGCCTTAGTACCAGATGTTTTCATTTTTATTTACACTGTTATTCTGGTCCCAGACTCTGTTCACATCTCCATACTATACAGGGTCTTACCAGTAAGTGAGGTCATTGTGCAAGGAGATCCTAGGGTTGGGGAGATGACTCAAAAGGTTAGAGTGCATATTTTTCCTTGCACCCAATTAGATTCCCAGTACCATATGGTCCCTTGAACACTGATGATTATGTCCTTGGATGTTCTAGCATTTAATCATCCTGACTTGCCTCATATTACTGATGTGAATCTGACCCTGAGCAATAGCTTTGGAGCTTCCACAGACTCTACTCCCTCCAAAAAAAGTATTAAAAAAGAGGTCCCTCAGAAACTCTTACTGAAAGCATTGACATTTGTTATCATTCCTTTAAAGAAAATGGAAAAGATCCTTGCAAAATATGTTCTTTTCCCAGACTTAGATCCTTTATAGACTGAAAGGCAAATAGGGAAGGTAGATCTGGGCTTTCTCTTATTGAAGTTTTTGATTCATCTCTACACTTTACCAGAGTAGTAAGTGTATCAGCTCATGTCCCTACAGTCCACTTAATGTAGCACAACATAAGAAGCCTGTAGCTATGTTACATGTCCCTGGCTATGATCTTGTAACAACAGAAAAGGATCTATCTGTAGTGCAGAATTATGAATAATAGGCCAGGGCTGAGTATTGAAAGTCTGCAGTTTTTAAAATATTTACCTCTAATCTGGGTGCATTGCAGAGAGAAGGTTTGTATTTTGGAGTTTGAAGTCTATCTTATTTTGGAACATGGTTAAGTAAAGTTTCAGACACTGTGTAATAGAGAATAAAATGGTGTATGGTACTAAAATCAGGGAATTACAGGGCCCAGGAAAACTTTTAATAGACAGTGGATATTTACCTTTTCTAGAAGGCTTTTCAAGTTGAGCGATCATTATATGGTAGTTAAGAAAGAATATTCTTTGAATCCCTAAACATATTTTTCATTCCTCAAAACAAATATTTTCTATACTGAAGTCACTTTCTGTAGGATATTGGACCAAAGATGATAGCTTTTTAAATCAAAACATGGAGAGGATGTTTGTAGTTTCTTTTAACTCTGATCTGTCCACTACTAGCAAACAGAGCTCATGTGGATACCACTCATCTCTTCTTTGTCATTATTGCTTATCCACATCAATTGGTAGCGCTGGCCTCACAGAGATGCTGGAAAATTGTTGGGTTCACCTAAATCCAGGACTACCTGCCCCCTCTTCCAGACACAAATAGCTCTCCCCAGAACCAGTGTACTATTTGTTAGTAGATCTGCATGAATCTTTTCATTGTCTCATTGTCTGTTTCATTGCCATCCCTGGACTGTGGGTAAACTTTCCAAACACAAACCTGTACCAGCAAAACACATCCCAGCATGATACTGTTTCTTCAACGCAAGCTCCAGGCCTTTTCTTGTCTCACCCTTAGAATAAATTAAAAAACATAAACAGTTTTGAGCCACAGTACCTATGAGTGTTTAGAAGCCAACAAGACTCTCTGTTGCCTTCCTTACTAGTGCATCTATACTTCCTACCGTCAATTGGAAGGGCTTTTCTCTGCCCTCACTATGCACCTTGATAGCTCTTCCTACCAAGTTTCATCTTCAGGAAATCATTTTCCCTATTGTTTCTGGGGGAGCATATCCAACATTGCTGGTTGATACTCTTTTTTTGGTTGTTGTTGTTGTTGTTGGGCCACACCTGGTGGTAGTCAGGGTTATTCTTGTCTCTGTGTTCAGGAATCACTGCTGGCAGCTCGGGGACCATCTGGGATGCCAGGAATTGGACCCAGATTGGTCATGTGCAAGGCAAACACCCTACCCGCTCTACTATGGTTCTTGCCCTTATGGCTGAGATACATATGGACAACAGTATAGAAGCTTCTTCAAAAATATGAAATGGAATGATTGTTTGATCCAGGAATTCTATTTCAGGATGTCTCTCTGAAGTAAACGAAACATCTTAACCTTAAAGAGAGATCATCACTCTCAGTGTTCAGTGTAGTATTATTCACAATTGACAAGGCAGTAAGCAACCTCAGTGTCTGCCTAGTGGACAAGTGGGTGTGTAGTGTATACAATGCATAACTTTTCAACTTTATTGGGGAAACAAAGGAATTCATGTCATCATTAATTTTGATAGTATTGTTCTAACTGAAATAAGTCAATGTTTGAACAACATATAAAATATGGTAGCTCTCCCTTTTATGTGAAATGTTTTATGGGTGCATGAATGTCTGTGTGGTGCTTTGGTTGTGGGTAGAGAAATAGGAGTTTACTGAAAGGGGACATACTTTCTTTCCTTTTATTTATTTATTTATTTATTTATTTTTGGTTTTTGGGTCACACCCGGTGGCACTCAGGGTTGCTCATGGCTCTGCACTCAGAAATCACTCCTGTTAAGCACAGGGGTGACCATATAGGATGCTGGGATTTGAACCACCATCTTCTTGGATTGGCTGAGTGTAAAGCAAACACCCACCCGCTGTGCTATCTCTCTGGCCTCAGTGAACACACTTTCTATTAAAGGAGAAATAAATTCTGGCAATCCTAGCATAAGGAATGGCAACTACCAAAGTAATACTTATTGCAAAACAAATTTGCTAAGAGAATAGATCTTGAATTTTTTTCTTTCCAAAAAAATGGTGAATACAAGAATGAATAGAGAGGTATGCTAATTTATAGGGAATCTTTTTCAGATTGTCTATGCATATCAAATCACATGTTAGGACTTTAGGCACCTTGCCATTTGATCAAATAATGTTTAACCAATCATTATCATTATCACATCATCATCATCATCATCATCATCATCATCATTATTATTAACTCTGTATTAAAGTACAATTGGTTTATAACCTTACCTAGAATTTAGGCATAAGCATGTTAATTTGACATTTTTATATACTAAATTATGATCACTAGCAAAATTAAGTATTTTTATCAACCATCATGCAATTAACTTTCCTTTGTTCGTTTTATCCAACCTGCCTTCTTTCCCTATGATACCCACTTTTCTGTTGTCAGACTCCAAGCATTTGTACTGCATTTTATTTGTTCATTTGCTTTGTTTCTTTACATTCTATGTAGGTATGAAGTCAAATGGTCTTTGATTTTCTAACCAAAATTTGACTTGCTTTGCTAAACATAACCTCCAAGTTCAACCACATTGCATACAGTAAGCTCTCATTTATTTGTGTATTTATATGTATTTATATTATATTTATATATTTATTATTAAATTTATATGCATTTATATGTTGTAGTCCATTGTGAATGTATTTCTTATCTTCCTGATCCACTCAACCTTCGATAGGCCTTGAATTTGTTTCCACATACTGGTTATGTCAAACAGTGTTGTTGTTAACAAGTTTCAGATATCTTTCTAACGAGTGTTCCTGAATGCTCCTAGACACGAAAGATGAAGATGAAAAGTTCACGAAGAATGGAAAGTCAGTGCTCCTGGTTTGTTCCTCACTTCATTTTAAGGAAAGGACTGGTATTTTATCCTATAGCCTCATCGCTTAGAAGAAATGTTGCAGAAGTTTGGGGTTCGGGAAAACTATCCACTTGGGTTTCGAAGTTGGAACTGATAAGTTAAAGCTGGTGCAACTATTAGAGAAAGAGATTATCTTGCTTCTTCTACAAATGCAGTCTCTAGATGCTGCTGCTTTGGCAGTAATAATGTATGCCTTTATGTGTCATTTCAGTTGCTAAGGGGACTAAATGTTCAATTTAAAGTGGCAAGAGAAGAAATTGGCAGTGAGAACACAACTTTAAGTCACTCACTGGCCATCTTACTGATGAGTAGCCAACACAAAGATATTCTTTGGAACAAGGATGTTCACTAGGGCTAGGGGACCATCAAAAAATAACAATCCAGATCTAGGCGAATACGGTATAGTGAGTGAGGCCAATCTATTTTCCTGCAGCAAAACAAATGAGCCCCTGAGCACTTAAACTTGCTCATCAAAAAGAAGCTGATTCAGAAAGAAGAAGAGGCAAGAGAAAATAAAAGGATACTATTTTTGGTGTTAGCTTTGTTTTATTTTGTTAGTGCAGTTGTAATCTCAGATCTCCTGGTTCTGCGCATCCTTTGTGGCAAAGGGTTATTGTTCCAGGTACCACATTCTTAAAGCCGAATAGGCTTCTAAGTGACATTAGTTCTTTCAACCTCCATCATCAATGGTGATTACTATCATCTTCCATAGTTCAAACAAGCTCTGGAAATTTCCTTTTGATGACTCATCAATACTGTCCTAATTGTTATTGGAGTTCTATGATTTAATAATTAGCTCCCTCTTTGTTCTTCCTCTGTGGATTTTGTATCAGAATTTGCTTATTTAGGAAAGGAAAATGCCTATTATGTGTAAGAGTAGAACCATTTGGCACTAAGACCTGAGGTATTACTCCCTCATTGGTTCAGTTAGTAAGAACAAATCCCAGAATGAGTTTGGGTTATTTTTTTCCTTTATTGACTCAAACCCAGCTGTGCTCAGGGCTTACTCCTGACTATGTGCTCAAGGATCACTCCTAGTGAGACTAGGGTCTTCAGGATTGAACCAGATATGCCACATACAGGGCAAACACCTTATTCTTTGTACTATATCTCTGACCTCTGGCTTTATAAAAATAAGAGTATTTATAAACAGTCAAGGGAGAAGAAAAATTAACCATCCTCTCCCCCAAAATGACTAGTGTTTTTGTCTTGTCTATGCCTCTAGCACTCCATGCATATACATCTTATCCATTGTGATTTGCTCATTCCTTTGGATTCTATCAGTTTTGTTGCTGTTGTTGTTTCCTTTTAAGATTATGTTTCACACAGCACAAAAAATGCAATTTGGAAAAGCAGTATCTCTGGCATCATTCTACAGAAGTCAGAAGAGGCATTTTCTGCCTAAAGGAAAGCCAACAAATCATTCCAGCCTTCTGCCAATCTCCAGTGGCACCATTTAGGAAGAAGTGGAGGCAAGAAGTAAAAAAAATAATGCAACCCCAGGAGGGAAGAAAACAAGAGAGTTGCCAAATGCTGTTGTCTGACAAGGCATCTTGGGAGAGGCCAGCTGAAAACCATACAAGTGACTAGGGGCTATTGAGGCAGTTGGAGATCATATCAGGGTGGGAAGAAGTGATGGAAAAGAACAGGCAGATCTAGAGGAATCTGTTCATGGGATCAAGAAAAAGTGGAGAATGAAAGGCTTTTTTTTAAAGTGGTTTGGGGAATTCGCAAATCTTGCTGCTTAGGGCAAGCAAAGAGTGCTAAACCCACCCCTTAGAACAGGAAGTGCAGATTTTTCCCTCCACAATTCAGTTTGATCAGCTTTTTTCCCCCTTCATTCCTTCATCTGCTACAGTAATTGTCCTAACCTTGAAAAAAATAGTTTTGAACTATTTTGCAGCCAGTTCTTTCAAAAGACTGCTGGCAAGAGGGCTATTTCTTGGTGTCAGGGCAGAGTGAGCCCACAATTTCCTGGGTATCTGTGGTGTATGTCTGATTTTCCCGTCAGCTCAAGGAGTACACAGAATCCAAACTGGCCTATGTTACTTTTCCTACAGTAACAAGCTACAGTGTTTTCCTCTTGGAATATAGCTCAGAGGAGAGAGAGATCAGGGTGTCACATAAAACTTATAAACAGAGGGGAAACATGAGATATGGATCCACTTTTGGCTTTGATAACTAAACCTCAGTCACCTTCATATTCTCCTTTGTCTAACTGGCAGACCAAAAGGGAAATAAAAAGATGGTGACTTGCCAGCAGTTCTTTGACACCCAGCCCCAAATATCTCTGTTATACAGGATTTGTTTGGGAAAGAATGTGGCCTAGTGGGTCAGAATCTTCACCTATAGAAACTCTCAGAAGAAGCCTCCTGGGATTCTTTCCTGAATCCATTCTCCTTCCCTGTGCATGCCCCTGACATCGTCATTTCTGTTTCCTTTGTTCAGATAAGGGGAACAGACGCTATAGATGACTTCTAAGGTTCCTTCCAGTTCTAACACTTTACACTCCTGTGATTTATTTATAATTGGCCTTGCACAGTAAGGATGATGACTTGGTAGACACTGAGGAAAGGAGGGAGCAGAGCTAAAATTCATCAAGGCCCCAACCATGCTGTGCTGTGGTTGGTTCCCTGCATCTGTACAATATCCTTTAACCCCTGACTATGGGGGTTAAAAAGCTCCATTCCAAATTTTAGATGAGAAAACGGATGAACGATAAATAGCTATTCCATGTCTTCCAGCCGTAGTGTCAGAAAGGAAAAAAGGTGAGAACGCATTCTTTTTTTTTTCTTTTTGACTCTCAACCCCTTTATCCATTTCACAGGGCCAACCATGTGCTCTGTGTCTTCTCATCTCTTGTTTCCATATGAGGAAAAAGAATAGAGAGCAAAATGGTGTGACAGTGGTATCTCATCTACGTAGAAATGAAAAACCATGAAAGACTTTTGTGTTTTTTTATTTTCATTCTTATGAGTTAAGAATAGAACAATAATAACGCTGCTCAATTACAAGAATCTCCTGATCCCATTTTTTGCTGCTATTTCAGTGGCTGCCTAGATTCCACATCACCTGTCAGATGTTTCCCTGTGTGCGTACCACTTGGGTTTTGCCATTTATCAAATTGATATTTCATAAGTATTGTTAGAGGGACTGCTGCCATTGCATTTTAGCATACTCCACCTTATTCTCTCTCCTCTCACAGTTGCAGGACATATATATGGCAGAAGTCAGTGTTGCAGAGACCAAAGACTATTTTTTCTTATTTCTTTTTTTGGGAACAGGTCAAAATCTAAATATTGATCTTAAGAAATGAAAGATATTAATATTAACAGTGGAGATATTTCATGTAGTTGTTTCTAGACCAAGCTCTTTGGGGATTTTAACCCCATGTTGGATGAATACGTCCTACATATATAAATATCTTCTCCCATTCAGCAGGAGGTCTTTTAGTTCTCAGACAATTTTCTCTCACAGTGCAAAAGCTTTTCAGTTTGATGGAATCCCACTAGTTTATTTTTATTTTTGCTGTCAGAGTTCCCAAACATATCTTGAAGGCCTATATCAAGAAGAAGAGCACCTATGTTTACTTTTATGTATCTTAAGATTTGATTTCAGGTATCACAGCCAAGTATTTGATTCATTGATTGTTAATTTTTGTCTATGGTGTCAGATAAGCTGTTAAGTTTTCAGATCGTTAAACTGCATTGCTAATTGAATAAAATAAGACATTCAATCTTCCTGCTCTCTCCCTAGACCCCTGTCTACAGACACATTTTGTTTATTTTCTCTACACAAGGCATTTATGGCTGACCTTCCTTAAAAATGAATCACCTTTGAGTCATTGATCAGACATGTAAACATACTATTACTTCTAAATTTCATAAATTTTATAAGAAATCAATATATTTTGTTATATTTACCACCTCAAAGCAGAGTATGCAACTATAAATATTTTGAAAGCCAAGTCCTCATTTCAAGTGAGATTCTAATAAAAGAAAAATGTATTTGGAGAGTGATCAGAATAGTAGGGCATTTGCCTTGCATGTGGCCACTCAGGTTTGATATCCAGCATTCCAAATGGTCCTCTGAGCCCCTCTAGGAGTGATGCCTGAATGCAGAGCAAAGAATATACTGTGAATATCAATGGGTATGTTTCCCCTCCACCCCCCCAAAAAAAACAAATAAAAATGCATTAGTTCAGAGGGAAATCAGACTCTGTCATCTCCTGTGAAAGTTTTGCCATGTTAATGAGTGTCAGTGTTCTTAAACAGTACAAGCATGAACATCTGTACCCACCCCTTTGGTATGTCTCCTTGGCCTCGTTGACCTCGGCCTGCCAGATGATATGTTCCCAAACTCCTGTCATCTGGGCTACTTCGTTTCTCTGTGGAGAGCAAGCAGAATAAAGCTGTCTGGTGGTAGCAAGATGGCTTCTCACAGCTGCCAGAGTGTTTCTGCCATTATGTGCCCCCCAGGGAACTCAGATGCTAAGAGGTCTGCCCTTCTCCTTGTTGATGAAGTGAACCTGCTGTATAGAGGTTCTTTCTTGCAGATGGCATATGTCTAGTTGATTGTTGTGCTAACCTTCCTCCTAATGTTTGCCTTTAACCAGATATGCTGCCGCTCCCAGACAGCTGACAACATGGACTCAAGGGAGTTCTAGAGAGGATGACCAGTTAAAATGATGAGTGGTCATCAAATTTTCTTCTTCCCCTACTATGGGATATGTTGAGACCCTGGGAGTTCCTGGCTAAACTAGTGTTTCTCAACCATTTTCTGATGCTACCCTCTTCCAGCATTGATTCCTTCCTGTGGTCACTCTCTCCTACCTGAGCAATCTAATTGTCCTATCTCCTATTTGTCTTCTGTCATGACCTCCATTTATTTGTGGCCCATTGGATTGAGAAACACTGATATGAACAGAGTTCATTTGAATGTGGACATGGCAAATAGTAGGATCTATTGGTTTTATGATCTAGGCTGTGAACTTTAACTTTTTTTTTTTACATCCATGCATTGATACCTAGACAGACCCCAGTCTGTGGATCAGAAGTTAATAACCACAGGTAGACCAGTTGGTTTCAACTCATTTTCACTTGTAAATCCAAGGTTGCTGAGGCAGCACCCTATTTGTCTAGGGAAATAGCTGTCACCCTACTCTTCGGGGTACTCATTAGTCTAAATTATTCCTGAGTCCTTGATGCCACAAATGGTCAATGTGTGAACATTGTCCAAGATAAACTGTGCTGTGTGAAAGATGCACTTTCAGAGACACTACTAGCTGGGCTGGTAGGAACCACATAGATAAGCCTAGTATGCCTAAACTCCTCACCCTGCTTTAGACTTCTTTGTCCTGAGTTTCTAAACTTTTCTTTACTTAACAGAGGAGAGTTAGGCATGGTCTATTTTCCATTCTATTCCCATTCACCTCCAGTTGTACAGTAACTGCCCCTCAAAACTAATTAAAACTGTAGGGATGACTGGCCATGGGGATATATTGGGGTGAAAACTCAAGGTTTCTTTTCAAAGCCTTGAAACATTCGTCTAATGCAATGTATTGTAAATGAGGTTTGGCTTTGGGATCATCGGGGAGTTCAGATTCCAGCTTTATCATGTAGTGTTTTATGCTACAGCATGAATTCTGTGACTTGCCTTTGTTTCACATTTCTTATTCATCTAAGGGAGATGAAAATGCCTAATTGTCAGCATGGTTGCTAATAATAAACCAAAGCCAACCACCCCAGGAATTGATACATGGTAAGCGTTCAACCAGTGTTAGCTAAATAATTATTAGCAACTGTAGCAGTTTATAAAACCCAGCCTTGTGGCATATGCTTAACATGTGTTCATTATAATTACTGGTGTTTTATGTGTCTTACTGATGCTCGATGCTGTATTTATTATGAAATAATGGTCTGGCTCAGGGAACAGTTGATAAGATGGTAAGAGAGAACAGAAGGACTTGTGGGAAAATTAAGGTGGGTGGACAAGAACAAGCCGTAGATAGGGCTTAGCGACCATTGCCCACTGATTGGATGTTTAAAGGCTTTGGAACAAACATACACTTGAGAGAGAGAGCATGTCAAAGGCTGACATAAAGGGAGAGAAAGGACAAAGAGTATATTGTTACGCTGGTAATAAAACTGCCTATAGTTAGAGCATTTTCAGCTGAAAGCTTGCAAATGTTTGATCTCCAAATCAAAATAGCACTTGACTTTTCTTATAAAATAAAGTCTAAGGATGTGGGTCTAACCTAGAAGGGAAAAGAATGAAAGGAAGCTGAGGTAGAAACATCTGTCATTGATAGAAATAATTGAAGGAACTTTCAGATATTCAGCACAGTATATTTAACTCTTCTCAGTCTATTTCTCATTGTGTCCCCAGGATTTACAATTGGAAGTTTGTGCCCTTTGCCTTTGACCCAGTTCCCTTCCCTTTACTCCCTCCACTTGTAATCATCAATCTAGTTCGTACTTTTAAAATTTCTTACCTCATAGTGAAATCATGTAGTATTTGTTTCTGTAGGAGCTCTCTTGCCTATAAAAATGCCAAGGTTCACTTGTGTTGTTGCACATGGCAAAATTTCCCATCTTTGTGGCTGAATAATGTTACATTTTATATATTGCTTTTTCTTTATTCATTCTTCCCATGATGGGTACTTAGCTTGCTTCTCTTGTTTTTTCCTTTTGACAGATCCTTAGATATTTAAGTCATCGTGATGATAAGACATCTTCTTCACAAGTATAGTTGTTCATATTACTAAATATGTAAGAATTTGCGGTGATAAAAATACATCTTCTAAATCATAGAGGGATTTTTTTCAGCCA
>PVKC010006706.1:0-30685 GCA_004027635.1 Crocidura indochinensis
AATTTTCAGGGTTTACTCCTGACTTTGCATTTAGGGACCATACCCGACAATGCTTAGGGGACCATATGGAGTTCTGAGGAACAAACCCAGGTCAGCTGCATACAAAGCAAACACTATATCTGCTGTACTATCATTCTATCTCTTACCTCCAATTCTTTTCACTTGGAGAAATAAAATCTATAAGAGTAGAATTAGTTAGCCCAGCATCACAGTTTTTTGTTACCCTAGATAGAGGTAAAGGAAAATACTAAAGAAAGAATGACAAGTCTTGCAGAGACACAAACACATGAAAAGAAGTAACAGCATAAAACAGGAGTCTTATGAAGTGGTTTTAATAGGAGTTAATATCTTGGGAATTCTTGAAGATAGCTGCATGACAGAATTCCTTCATGGATCAGGCATTACTCTAAATTCTGTCTTTATTGCTAAGCAAACAATTGCCCGGTGTATTCTAGCACCTTGAGTCAGGAAGTCGCTGTGCAGAGTCTTTAACTAATGGTATATACTTAGTCAAGTAAAATTTTAATTCTAATAACACTGATAAAATAATTTTGGGGGGTCACACCCGGCAGTGCTAAGGGGATACTCCTGGATCTACTACGCTCAGAAACCACTCCTGGCAGGCTCAGGGGACCATATGGGATGCTGGAATTCAAATCACTGATCTTTTGCATGCAAGGTAAATGCTTTACCTTCATGCTATCTCTCCAGCCCCTGATAAAATAATTTTTAAGAAGGTATTACATTAAGCACTAACAATCTTATGATATTTTTTTGAATTGTTCTTTCTCTTAATGACAAATATAGTATTCAAATACACAGAAATGGGAAAATACTTCACAGTCAAAAAAACCCTCAGATAATGAAGAGTGATGATGGTAGAATTACAATTTTGTTTAGAGTCTAGATATTTACAACTATTTTAATATACATTTAAGAAAGCATGATGGGAAGGAAAGTAAGTCTTGAACAAAAACTATACTCTTTTACTCAGCTTATAGTTTTAGTTTTCTGGGCCCTGAGTTCTTCATTTTACAGAAAAACAGGTAATCACTAAAAGTAATTCTGGGACACAAATAGTTTAATTCATTCTCTGATACTCAATGTTACTCTCCTTTTCCTGAGTTGAATTAAAAAAAAAATAAAGTCTCACCAAGATTTGCCAGGCCAGACATTTATTTCCTAATGTTCTTCTTATAGAAAAGTTTTCTAAGTCAAGAGGTCAGCATTAGGACCCAGTCAGTGCCCCAAAATCCATTTCTTTCTGCCACACACAGAGCTTCAGAGGAGCAGCTTTGGCCATGAAAATCATAGCATACAAGGAGAGAAATAAAACCTATAATTGATCAAACTAAAATTCCCAGAGCAAACATGCATCAATTAGAGGAAATGTTACCATCAGGTACTGGGTTTGGAATTTCACAGGAGACTCATAAGGTGAATAAACTAAGCTCTGGCATTGATTATGGAAAGCAGTGGCTGCATGATGTTAGGTTTACTGTGATCAGTTCAGCAAGGAACACACTTTTCATTGCCTGGATCCATGGATTACCTTTGTACTGACTAATAGTCAAAGTAAGAAATATAGGACCACTCATTGGAAAACTCTCTCTGATCTTACAGGGAACTGACATACCAATACCAATGACAATATTCTTTGCTTGTTTTTTTTTTTAGCACTGTGCATGTTAAAATTCTTTAAATTAAAGAAAGTCAAAACAAGAAACTTTTCATCTCTTCTCTGTACTAAGCACTTTATTAACAATTAAACATATTTAAAATAAATTCTGTTCTTCAGCGAAAGAAGGAAGTAAATTTAGCTCTATGTGAGACACTATTTCTACTTTTTTCTTTGGTTTTTGGACCATACCTGGTGACGCTCAGGGGTTACTCCTGGCCATGAGCTCAGAAATCACTCCTGGCTTGGGGGACCAGATGGGACGCTGGGGGATCAAACCGCAGTTCATCCTAGGGTAGCGAGTACAAGGCAGATACCCGACCACTTGCACCACCACTCTGGCCTTGAGACACTTTCTGAGCTGTTAGAACTACATCATCTAATTTTTCATAACCAACAATCTTATTGTAGGCACATTATTCTATTCTCCTGATGAGGAGATAGGAGTCCAGAGAGGCTATGCTTTAAACTCAATCTTGTTTAACTCTGAAGTGACTACTTGATAGTTCTAAGATCCACATATCAAAGTTCCCAAATCATTCTTTTTCCGTACTGGCCACATAATGATTCAAAAGTTAGAATCAAAATATTTACACACCGCAGATCAGGACATCTTCAGACAGCAGAGGCTAAATGGAACCAGAGAGGTGTTTCCATCTATCAATTTAGTCTTGGCAATAGAACCAATTCCCTGAAAACAAATGCCTTTAATTTTTTTTTCTGTGAGAATTAATCATTTGTCTGAGTTCTCACTGTATTTTCTCTAATTTTTTCCTAAGAAAAATACTAATTTGCTTTATATAAAGTTAAAATATTTGATTATATACCTATACTTTTCTTGATGTTCATACTTTTTGAATTTCTATTGCCCTGAAGAGGCAACCCTAGTCATGAATTTAGCAATGAATTTGTTTGCACTCTGAGCACATGAACACCCTTATTCCTACTTCTGTTTCTTTTCTTTGGGGTGGGGGGATGACTGGTTGGCTCACATCTGGCAGTGCTCAGGAGTTACTCTGGACTCTGCAAGCAGAAATCACTTCTGGGAGCCCAAGTGGTAGCACAGCAATAGGGAGTTTGCCTTAAATGTAGCTGACCTAGGATGAACCTGGATTCTATTCCTGGCATCCCATATGTCCTTGGAGTCTGCCAGAAATAACCTTCGAGCTCTGCTAGGTGTGGCCCCTAAACAAAACAAACAAATAAAACAAGAAAAGAAATTACTCCTGGCAAGTTCGGGGGACCATATGGGATGCTGGGGATCTAACACAGATCCATCCCAGGTTGGCTGCGTGCAAGGAAAATACTTTACTGCTGTGCTCTCACTCAGGTTCCTTCATCCTGAAGCATATATGAACATCAGCTCATTAAATCAGTAATAAAACACAACTTACTTTCCTATTAAAATACTCTCACATGGTCCTCAGTAACTCTGCCTACTACTTACTATCAATTTGTCCCCCTTTTAATCATATAATGGTAAAGTTCCTTTTCACTTCGTGTCAAATAAAAGGATCCAGGAATCTCTCTGACAATACTTACCTTTCTCTCTTGATAAACTAAGCCAACTTTTCATTTCTGTGACTTTGCTATTCTCTTGTAGTATTGCTAGGAAAGGGGAGGGTCTCTGCTCTTATATTGCACAAAATCATTAAGAATCTGGGTTTCTGAGCTCTTTCTACCTGGTGTCAGTGTTCACAATTTCCTACTCTAGGATCTGTGATTATTCATATCTATTTCTTTGTTCATATGCAGTTCTCTTCTTTACCTGTTATCATTCTCAAGACTCAGCAACTTTTCTTTAGATGAGAATTAGGGTGTCAGACAAGATAAATATTTTCTCTCAAATCATCTAATATGTTTACTATGACTATGTATAATATGTTTTCTCCTCCCTGCACCAGGATTTAAAAATTAAGAATATTCACTTTGAATGAAGGAAGTATAAAGCCTGTCTCGAGTACAGGCGGGGATGGGGTGAGGGGAGGGAGATTTGAGACTTTGGTGATGGGAATGTTGCACTGGTAACATTCTTTACATGACTGAAACCCAACTACGATCACATTTGTAATTATGGTGTTTAAATAAAGATATTAAAAAAAGAATATTCACTTTATTTTCTTTAAAGAACTGGACACATAAACAATGGCATATATGATAAAATAGGAAAGAAGAAAGACATGAAGGAAGTGAACCAGCAGTAAAAACAAAACAAAAAAAAATACCATTGCTTAATATCTCAAAATAGCTCACTATTCTTTCCCAGTTCTAGCTCAGAGTACGATGACTTTTTGATTTTGTTTCTGCTTCTCCTATGAGGAGTTGTCATATTTTCACCTCATAATTATCGCACCTCATTTTTAAAATTTTTGGTGAAAAACTGCTTTATAAACTTTTAAATGCTCATATATGGTTGCACCTCAAATTTCTACACACACACACACACACACACACACACACACACACACACACAATGTAAGTGCAGATATTAGGGCTCAGTGGTCAAGTGTTTGCCTTGTTTATAGTTCGATTCCTGGGACTATCCAAAAATATTTTGGCATAAAATCTGCTATCATTGTGTGACTACAATACTCTAATATGTGTCATAATAATTGTCACAACTTTAGGGGTATAGTTGGGGTTGTGGACAAAGCTCTGGATTAGATTTTGGGAGATAGTTTATTTCCTATTCTGATAGTAAAGGGAGATGTAGGCTTGAGATAATATGTTTTTTCTCTCTCAATTTCTTCATAATTGAGCCATAAAGTCAGATTAATTTTTTCTAATTCTTTTCCACACTTACATTACCTTCATAATTGTACCATATTTAATTACATCCATATTACTTTTATTTACTAAGTTTTACTTAGCTTGACTTTTTAATTAATTAAATTTACTGTAAGAGAAGACATTTATTACTGACACATCACTTAATAAACTCCAAAACTATGGAAAAAACTTCACTGAAAACAAAACAGTATGTCATTACATTTTAGCTTAGCATTTTGCCTGCCAAATATTCTATTCTTTGTTAAGAGTGAAAATAGCACCTGTCAGAGGGTGTGAAAGATACAACCGAAGCCAAAAGCTTTCTTCTTGGAAAATTGAAATCATAACATGCAGTAGAATTCTCTTTAGTAATCTGGGTTGCAAAAAGAACACACTTGAACTTGACAAAAGCTTCGCATACCACTAGAGACTGGAATACTGAGTCAAAAGGGGGAGATTAGATAATACTTAAATCTCTCTACCTTAACATTTTATATAATTCAGTTCATTTTGCTTTTATGGGTTATTCGCACAAAATCTATTCCTTGTCTACATTCTCATGTTTCACTTATGCTATCAGCTAAACTGCCACATCTCAATTTCCTCTTATTCTAATGTCCTCTCAAGCACTGAAAGACTAAGTAAGGTCACACTTCTATCTACCACGTCTAATAATGTCTTTGTTTCATCTCTGTAAGGTTTGTGCTTTCACTCTGTGCCCACTTCATGCCATTTCCATCAGAAAGAGACAAGACCCCTGGGGTTCAGTGGCGAGATGAGCTCCTGTCACACCTGGTCATGCTGTTGAAAGCCTATATTTTTCCTATCTCACACTTGTCTGCCTGTGTCACTCACACCTGTGGTCAGCACAGAGTTGAAAACACACCTGCTCCAGAGACAAACCTGCAGAGAAGGGGTATAGAGCATGGCTAATGCCCCAGCAGGCTTGGGGACACAGCTTGCAGACCTTGTAGAAAGTGACTAAGACCCTTTCTCATGGCCTACTTAAATTCATTTTCTCAAGGAATCATGAAAAAAATTATGCAATATCCTAGTGGCAGATATGAGATTACAATCATAGCATTTACATTGAAATCCATAT
Organism: Crocidura indochinensis; assembly: GCA_004027635.1. Classification (NCBI taxonomy): domain Eukaryota; kingdom Metazoa; phylum Chordata; class Mammalia; order Eulipotyphla; family Soricidae; genus Crocidura; species Crocidura indochinensis. Next base: position 5,550 of record PVKC010006706.1, read on the forward strand.
CCAGGATTAATGCAATAGTTCATCATCTTTCAAGTCCCTTTTTGGTCAATGAAGTTTTCATTCTTTCTAGTGTTAAAACATAAAAGAAAAACTTTTACTTCTTTTTAGTAATAATTTTTATTTTTACCATTGTGGATTAAAAATCTTTCACAGTAATTTTTTTGGTCCATAGTGACATTGAATCAGGGGCATTCCGACCACCAATGTTGTCCTCCCTCCTCCCCTATTCCTGGCATGCATCCTATATCCCCTCCTTTCCCCCCCCTACACCGGCTACTAGTATAAGTGGTCTAGATTGTTGTAGATTGGGTATGGAATCTGTTGTCGCTGGCTTTGGATTTGGTGTTTATATCTACTCATTTTTTATTTTTACTGGATGTTCATGCTACTGTTTGGTCTTGGTACCCGTCATTATTTCTCCTCCAATTTGTGAGATAGAACAAGATGCTTCAAGTTATGTGGTTCTGTTAGAAGGAAAGACAAAAACGGGGGAAGGAGGGGCGCAAAAATCAAACAAGCTATAAACAAGAGGAGTCCTGCTAGAGGCTATAAATATCGATTTAAGAGAAGAAAGGGAAAAAGGAAGAAAAGCATAACAAGAATATAAAAAGCAAACAAAAAACCGAAAAGCACCATAGTAATAAGCACCATAACAATAAAGACAAACAAAGCACAAAAAGAAACAACCAAAACCAAAACCAAAACAAAAACAAAACAAAAAGGAGCAACAACAATAACAAAAAATAATTAACTTGTGCTTTTTTTTTTTTTGCATAGGCACAGTAAATATTGGGGAGTTTAGAAAGGGAATTCCCTGGCCTAAGAGATACAAGGTTTCTCTGCCCTTAAAGTATACTGTCATGGGAATAACTACAGGCTCCATACATGCTCTTATTCTCTTCCCTAGGTCCTTTTGTGTTGTCTGGAAACTTTCTGCTCAGTCATGAATGATAAAATCAGGCTTCTGTAACTAGAGATCTTGGTATTTGCACAGATCATAGGATGGAGCATAGGATGGAGTCTTTATGATTCTAGAAGTTCTATTCCATCACTGTTGTTTTTATCAGTCTTCTGTAGTTGGTGGTTTTAGTTTTGGCACTGATCCTAGGACAAAGCCTAGAATAGTCTTTCATTATGTTTCCAGAAGTTGTGCTCCATTGCAGTTGTTTCAGTCAGGCCTCTGGAATTAGAGATCTTGGTTGTTGTACAGCTCATAGACTAGGGTCTTTTTATATTGGTCCCAGGATAGGTACTGTCCAGTCATGGTTGTCACAGTCTTCTGAAGTTAGCGATGTTGGCTTTTGCACAGATAAAAGGATGACAAGTCTTCTGACTTCATCTTATCGTTATGTAGTGAGGTAGGATAATCTGCCCTTAGACCAAGTTGTTGCCATTTCCTCATTGTCAGGATGTCTTATCAAAACTGGTGCTCATTGGTGTCAGAGCAGTGTTAAGAATGTCCCAGAGAGAGTTTGGTTCCTGGAACTGTTGAGGAGAACTGTGTTGGTTCTATGTCTGAGGTCTAGGGTTCAGGGTTGGACAGTCACTATCTAATCACATGGAGTCTAAGTTGGGACCACATGACATATGTTCAAGGTGGTAGGTAACCCTGTATTGTGAAATGTATGAGTTCTTATCCCAAGTAGATAAGAGCTAGTTTCTATACATAAAATTTTCCTCTTTTTAGTGTGCCTGTGCAAAAAGAACTGGTGCAATATTATATTGCTGGTGGATTTGGGTGTGAGAGTGTCAGGCTCTATCATCTCTGTACCCTGGTTTTGACTTGAGCTTTAATCCTGGGCAAGACTTTTTCTTGTAAGTTTTCATACCAAGCAGAACCCAAACATATGTAGTTAAGGAGAAGAAAGTAAAAACAAGACTATATATAATACATATTTATATAATAGGATGGGAAAAGAGCTCTTAAAGAATGGTTGAATTAAGATTAATATTAGCTTAGGTATAGCTTAAGAGAGGAAGGGGGAGCAGAAGTTAAGAGAGAGAATAGAAAAGTAGCTAAATAAAGTAAAAGTAAATTTAAAAAAATTAATAAGTCAAATAAAAGAGATTGGGTCTGTGTGTCAGAATTGGAAGGTTTTCCCAGTTTCTAGGCATTGTGTCAGCGATAGAGTTAGACCTTGCTAAATGAAAGTTTCAAGGTTGGATAATGGCTAGAGCAGAGAACAACTGTTACTTCTAAAAGCTCATGTGAATCAGATTTACAGAAGTTTTCTCCCACTGCATAATATTGTTTATGTTAACATTACACTTTAAGTATTGTATATAACATATTGCATACAATGCTAAAATCCCAGAAAGCAAGTGATATTTATAAATATATATTCTCCCTCTCAAAAGTAGGAATAATTAAAACCTGACTATAACATGTAAGGAAATATGTAAATAAAGGTTATTTTTAATAAATGCTAATATTAGTGCTATCTTCAGATGAAAGTGTCTTGGATGGAGTAATTTACCTTCAGGTATTCCCATTAAACTGAAAATTCTAGAAATAAACCAGTCTATGTAGATAACAACACTAGCTGAAGATGAAACAAGTTTGGGGGAGGAATGGGAAGAAAGTGTCCTTGATTTAGTCCACAAGCATTTCCAAAATGTATAATCAAGCAACTGAAAACTTATAGTGACAGGTAATTAAGGGCACAAGAAAATAAACCATCATGCATAGAATTAGTAGAAACAAAGATACCAGATGTAGTCCTATATCAGACATCCATAAACACATTCTGTCTGATGCATTTGAACTTACCTGTTTCACATTCTGGTCACTTCCCACAACCAACTCTATGTGGGCTCTTTTTACAGGTGCAGCCTGAAACTGTACTTGTGACTGCATCTTAGAATTATTAGCCCCTGTCTCTGGGCTTCCCTACTGCTATGAAGATGAGAGATTCTCTTAGTGTTTGGAGATTGAAATTGCCTCACAGGGAGTGAGCAGGAGCTAATTGACAAATTAATGGTAGGAGTCAATTGACAAATTCTTACTCATTCAATAAGATAGCTCTTGCTATATATCCACTATGAAGTAGTTTATGTGGTTTCTTGAAATGCAATTTTATAATTTTCTTATTCTATTGTAAATACAGTCGTGTTTAGTAGAAGTGAGCAAATAAAGTAATATCAATCAGCTATCTTTACCTACCTGATTCTCCCTTGCCCCCTCAAATTTTGTCCTAAATATAGTCACTATGATCTCTTATTTTTATGCTTTTTTAAATATAAATTTCTTTATTTAAAAACCATGGTTTCCAAAGTTTCTCCTAATAAGTTATTTCTTCAGTATTCTAACACCAAACCCACCATCATTCTCTTTATCAAGGTAAGTATTTTAACTGCTGCACTATCATTAATCCAAGTGAGATTGCTTTACTTGCTCACTGTTACAAGAAATGGATAAATTCTTGGGCTCCTCTAACCTCCCAAAGCTGACAAAAACATATGAAACATCTAAACAGATATATCACTTTTGATATATTAGAATGTTAATCAAAAGTTTCCACAAATATCAAAGTCCAGGTTTAGATGGGTTCTCTCGTGAGTTATTTAAAATCTTTACAAAAGTCTTACTGCTAATTTTTTCAGCTTCTTCTAGGAAATTTAAGAAATTTAAGACAGAAACATTCTCAAACAACTTCTACAAAGCAAACATCACCCTGGTACCAAAATCAGAGTCTCTCTCTCATTTTCTCTCTCTCACTCTCTCTCTTACACACACACACACACACACACACACACACACACACACACACACACACACACAAGAATTGTAGGTCAATATCCTTGACAGATGCAGATATAACAAAATACTAGCAAATAAATTCCGACAACTCATCAAAAAGATAATGCACCATGACCAAGTGGGATTCATCAAGGACAGTTTAACATATGCAAATCAATCAAAGTAATGCACCATATCAATAAAATGAAAATTATATTATCATATTAATAGAAAAAGAGAAAGAATTTGAAAAAATCCAGTACCCATTCATAATAAAAAATACCTCTTAATAAAGTGGAAATTGAAGAATTCTTACTTGATTTAGTCAAAGCTATTTACCACAAGCTCGCACAAAGTATTATATACATTGGGGGAAAACTAAAAGCCTTTTACTCTAAGATCAGGTACAAGAAAAGATTGCCAACACTCTTCATTTTTATTCAATGTGGTGCTGGAAGTACTTGCCATAGCTGTTAGGCAAGACAAAGACATGGACATCCAGGTAGTTCAAGAAATTAAGCTATTACTATTTGAAAATGACAATACTACAGGTGGCCGGGTGGTGGTGCTGCAGGTAAGGTACCTGCCTTGCCTGCGCTAACCTAGGACGGACCGCGGTTCGATCCCCTGGTTCCCCATATGGTCCCCCGTGCCCGCTAGGAGCGACTTCTGAGCAAATAGCCAGGAGTAACCCCTGAGCGTCATCGGGTGTGGCCCAAAAACCAAAAAAAAAAAAAAAAAAAAAAAAAAAAAGAAAAAGAAAGAAAATGACAATACTATGATGCTTAAAAGTTGGTGGATTTTATATATGCAAATAATGAGATTGAAGAAAGATGTTCATAAAAAGTTCTATTTCCAGTTTTATCTCATAACATCAAGATCTCAGAATCAATTTAATCAAAGAAGTGAAAGACCTATACAAAAAGAAACCTCACAAAACACTAATTAAAAAAATAAAAGAGAACGCAAAACAGAAATGTATCCACTGCTCATTGATTGGAAAGATTAATATCATAGTAATGGCAATATCCTCACAGCATTGTAGATTCAATACAGTCTCAATAAGGATTCCCATGACATTATTCAAATAAATAAAACATTCCTGAAATTTATATAGATCAATAATTCCCCCCTACCCTGAATAACTGAAACAATCATTAGGAAAAGAAAGATGGGAGTCATCACTTTTCCCAATTTCACATTGTACTACAAAGTAGTAGTAATTAAAACAGCATGATAGTGGAATAAAGACAAGACCTCAGATCAAAGGAATAGAGGAAAATGTCCTGAAACAAATTCTTAGGTATACTATCAGTAGATTGTTGATAAAAGAACAAAAATAGTGTAAAGTAAAGCAAGGAATTCTCTTCCACAAGTGGTATTGGGAAAACTGGTTATATGCAATACATTAAACTCTACCTCTTTCAACTGCCAAGCCCAAAAAGTTAAAGCCAAGTGTCATCCAAGATATATAAGATACTTACAAAGATCAAGAAAAAATTTCAGATACCTTAAAATTAGGGATAGAAAATGAACAGGCACTTCTCAGAAAGTAAGGAGATGGCCAATAAATACATGAAAAAACAATAGGTATCATTTATCATTAGGAAAATCCAAATAAAGAGAACAATGAGATATCACCACACCAGTGAGCATGACAGATTTCAAAAATAGTAGGAACAATCTGTGCTGATGGGGCTGTGGTGAAAAGGAACTCTTATCCACTGCTGGTATGAATGTCATCAAGTTCTGTGAGAAATGATATGGAGAGTTCTTATTAAACTTATACTTGAGCTGCCATGTGACCCAGAAATTTTTTTTTTGGTATCTACCTCCAGGATTTAAAAACATTCATTTAAAGGGTGTATACATACCATTGTTCATTACTGCACTTAACACACTAGCAAAAATATGGAATCAACAGAGGTTAGCACAGATGAATGGTGAAATGCTATGCAACGCAGGAACAATGAAATCCTTTGTAATTTCTGTAACATGTTTGGAAATGGAAGATATATGTTAAGTGAAGTAAGCCAGAGGAAATAAAAGACAAATACAGATTGTTATCCTATGTTTTCTTCTATCCTTATGATTTGATCTTGGACTTAACAAACTTATCCACACTTGTGGTTTCAGCTACTGTCTATATATTGGTACAAATCATTTATCTTTTTTAAATTTTCCATGATTTCCCTAAATTTTCATACTTTTTTGTTGGCTAAGTCTTGATAAGGTATTATAGTCTTTCTTCACAGCAGATGCTAGACAGGAATAGTATACATGGGACTGCACTGCAAACTTCAAGAGTTTTTCAGAATCATCAGTACATATAAAAACAGTTATTACATCGCACAATTCTAGATATCACTAATTCACCAGTTTTACTGTGACTATGATAGCTAAATTCTGTAACACTGTAGGACATGGCACCAAGGAGATAGTACATCTACAAAAGTATTAGTAGCATGTAAGGTTCCTGGGTTTTATTTCCTTATATCATATGGCTTCCTTACAATTACTGACTGTGTCCCTGAAGGTTGCTGACCACCAAATCACATGACTTTGTGTTAACAAGCATCACAGGATCCAAGTAGCACCACATCCTCTGGCCCATTTTGTAGAAAATAAGTAGGAACAATCTCTAGACACTCTGTGCACCACTTTCTCCATACACTCCAGCAAGCAAACAAATAAAAACATCTAGGGCATACGATTTTTTAAAGACAGAATAAAATGTATTTTCTTATTGCATGTCAATATGCTGAAATCTACACCCTACTGTTTACAATGCGCAGGTAATTAGCTCATAAGAGTGAAGCCTTGATCATAATAAAATTACTCTATATCTCTCTTGCCTCTTGCAAAATGTGTGAGGATATAATAATAATATCATCAAAATGATCCAGTAAACAGGCCCATAGTAGGCAACAAATGTTTGTAACTTGATCTTGGACTTTCTATCCTCTATTATAGTGAGCAATAAATGTCTTACTTTTAAGTTACCTCAACTATGGAATTTTTATTATAGTACTTTGAAAGAGAAAAGATACATTAGCATAACATATGATAATGTACTCTAGATTTGAGAAATTTCATGTCTCTGAACAGATACACCAATACCACTGCTTTTCATCACCAAGTATATGTTTGTGTGACTTAAATTTGAGAAGACATTTACTTGCTTTTTTTTTTTTTTTTTTTTTGCTTTGTTTTGTTTTGGCTTTTGTTTTTGGGTCACACTCGGCAGTGCTCAGGGGTTACTTCTGGCGTTAGGCTCAGAAATCACTCCTGTCAGGCTTGGGAGACTATATAGGATGCCGAAATTCAAACCACTGTTCTTCTGCATGCAAGGCAAACGTCTTACCTCCATGCTATCTCTCCGGTCCCAAGACATTTATTTTTATTTAATATTTTGACAATATACAAAGATACACAAGTGGTGAATAAATCATATGACAAGTATATCCATGAGGAGTAGCACTGGTACTTAGGCTTCAACAACAGCAACCGGTCCAATAGTGGTGCTGTCTAGGAGTGATACAAATGGCCTAATTGTCTAATGGTGCTGTCTTAACCAAACTGATGCTGAAGCAAATTGTGATTTTTTTTTTTTTTGCTGTTCTTTCTGCTCATAGAGAAGGACTATCTCTACAACCTTACTATTGATTCTTTGTGCTCTCCATGATTCTGTGAATTATTTAAACCATTGGCAATTAGTTTGCAATTGAGTTTTATTAGAGAAATGGGTCAGGAAAAGAGGCATGTGTGGATGTATTATTTTTATTGCTTCATAACAAGTACTCAAGACTAAAATACTTATTATCTCACATTTTCCATAGATTAGAAGTCCAAAGCATGACTTTTTTGAGTTCCTTGGAATAGAGTCTTATCAGGATATAATCCAGATGTTAGAACTGAAGTCTCATCAGAGATTCAACTGGAGGAGAACTTACATCCAAAATTCTGTTTAAGATGTTGACAACTTTAACAAAAACAGGGTGCAACAGCTTTAAAGAAATTATCTTGAAGAATAATAGTAAAAACAACTAAATAAAAGTGGTTTCTGTCAGGCTGGGGAGAGAAATCAAGTGGCAAAACATATGCCTAGCATATAAAAGTTCCTAAGTTTGATCCCCAATCTCATATCTTTCCACTCAGCACTTCCATATGAAACCCTGGTGTTTCCTGAGCACTAATGGATGTGGCCCTGAAAGTCCTCAGCACTCTTTTTTTCTGATGAAAAAGACAACTATAAAAATGAATGCATAAAATATTTTAAATATTTCAAAATATGTCCTAACATGTTGTCAGTAGATTAAAAATCACAATTTAAAACACTAATCTGTAAAGATTTAAGTTCAAAGACTTAGATGCTGACAAATAGGAAGATTATTTTGAAATCATAATATAGACACTTCTACTTGTATTCACTCCCACAATAAACATCTATGCATACTTACACTGATTAAAATTTAATTGGAATATTTATTAGCTTCAAAGAACCTACACTGTTATAAGACCTGCATGAATTATTATTTTTATCTAATTTCTAAAATTTATTTATTTAAGAATCATGGTTACAAAAATGTTTGTAGTTAGGTATCAGTCATAGAATGCACACCATCTTTCACCAGTGCAACTTTCCTGCCAAAAAAATGTCCCCCAATCCCTTCTCCCCTACCCCCTGCTTATCTTTGAAATAGGCATCATTCTCTCTCTCTCTCTCTCTCTCTCTCTCTCTCTCTCTCTCTCTCCCCCCCTCCATCCCTCCCTCCCCATGGCAGTAGTAAGCTTCTTTGTGGTAAGCTTCATATCATGAGCTGGTCTTTCATGACTGCATCTTTATTGTCTCTGGGTATTATTATTAACATGCTGTCTTTTATTTTTTTCTTAAATCTCACAGATAACTGACTATTCTGTGTCTATCTTGCTCCCTCTGATTTATTTCACTCAGCATAGTCTCCACATCCTTTCAAGTATAGGCAAATTTCATGATTTTATCTTTCCTAATAGCTGCATAGTATTCCATTGTTTAAATGTAGCAAGTTTCTTTAGCCACTCATCTGATGTTAGGGACATGGGTTGTTTCCAGATTCTGGCAATTGTAAATAGTGCTGCAATAAACATAGGCGTGCAGAGGATATTTTGTGTTGTGTTTTTGTGTTTTTAGAATATATTCCTAGGGGCCTGGGAGATAGCATGGAGGTAAGGCGTTTGCCTTTCATGCAAAAGGTCATTGGTTCGAATCCCTTTGCTCCATATGGTCCACCGTGCCTGTCAGGAGCAATTTCTGAGCATGGAGCCAGGAGTAACCCCTGAGCATTGCCGGGTGTGACCCAAAAACCACACACACACACAAAAGAATATATTCCTAGGAGTGGTATTGCTGAATCATATGGGAACTTTGTTTGTTTGTTTCTTTCTTCTTCCATTCTTCTTTCTTCCTTTCTTCTTCCTTTCTTCTTTCTTTCTTTCTTTCTTTCTTTCTTTCTTTCTTTCTTCCTTTCTTCTTCCTTCCTTTCTTCCTTTCTCTTCTTTCATTCTTTCTTCTTTCTTTCTTCCTTTTTCTTTCTTTTTCTTTTACTTTCTTACTTTCTTCTTCCTTCTTTCTTTTTCTTTTTCTTTCTTTCTTCTTCCTTTCTTTCTTCCTTTTTTCTTTCTTTCTTTCTTTTCCTTTTTTACTTTCTTCTTCCTTTCTTTCTTCTTTCTTTCTTTCTTTTTCTTTATTTCTTCCTTCCTTCCTTCTGTCTTTCTTTTTCTTCCTTCTTTCTTTCTTTTTCTTCCTTCCTTCTTTCTCTTTCTTTCTTTCTTTCTTTCTTTCTTTCTTTCTTTCTTTCTTTCTTTCTTTCTTTCTTTCTTTCTTTCTTTCTCTTTTTTCTTCCTTTCTTTCTTCCATCCTTTCTTTTTTATGACGTGTGCTAGTCTCTGTGGTATGAGGTGGTACCTCATTGCTGTTTTAATTTGCATCTCCCTAATTATTAGTAGTGTAGAGCATGGACATTGAGGCCAAAGGCATCTTCAGGAAGAAAACCTCACTGTTTATACAAGTGGAAACAGAGAAAAGCAAATAGGACTATATTAAACTGAGAAGCTTCTGCACTTCAAAGCAAACAGTGACTAGGATACAAAGACCACCCACAATACACATTAGATAAGGCGCTAATATCTAAGATATATGTGGAACTGATAGTAAGATTTTTAAAAAATATAAAATTTGGAGATAATATAGTGGTTGAAGCACTTGCCTTACATGTAGTTGAAATGGATTTGATTCCCAGTTCTACCAGGAATGATCCCTGGATACAATGATAGGAATAAACCCTGAGCACTGCTGAATGTGGACAAAAAATAAACAAACAATCCCAATACTTGATATTATCATTTATATATATGCATATCAATTATATGCATTTGCATTCATCCCCTTATCTATCAAGAATACTTATTTCCTTGTTTTAATAAGACTATTTCTACATTTATATTTTTGAAAGATTAAATTGTATCCATGTGCCTTTATTATTGGTGCATATATAACTCGAGTTAGATCCTAATATAGCTTGTGGTTCAATTACAAATCAAAGCAAAGAGATTTCCTACCCTCTCCCTCCCTCACACATACAAATTAAAATTCAAGTTATATTCCAATAAGGAACCCAAACCTCATTTTTATCACTTCTACCATTAAAAATTTGAAATATAATAACCTGTTAGTGGTAAGAGTTTGAGGAAGTTGTATTTCCATATATAGAAAAGGGTGCTTACATTTGCATAAACTTTCTGGATAATTTGGTAAAATGCATCAAACAATTTTAAAAGGTTTTATTCCCTCTGAATTAGTAATTTAATTTCTAAAAATAAATTCTAAGGATATAATAATGCAAATGTGTAGCGATCTAGCTACAATAATGCTCATTATACTATAAAAATAAAAAAATAGAATAAACTTAAATTTCTAACAGAAAGATTATGGAAATAAATTTTGGCATAAATATGCAATTGAAATTTGTTATAGCCATTAAAACATTATATAAGAAAAGAATATTTATTGGTTTGGAAATAATATTATTATAGTTTAAGATAATTCAGCAGATAATAAATAGCTTGCATAGTATAATGTCTTATGTGTGTGAGAGAGAGAAAAGCATGAATATATTTGCACCAAATGTTCACAGTGGTTATTTCAAAAGGGGAATTATTAGATATTTGTATTTTCTGCTTGTTGCCCTTCATGTTTATATCTAAATCTTTCCAGGGAATTCATATCACTTTTATATAAGAACACAAATAATAGTAGCTAGCTGAAGTCTTATTCTACCAGAGGTATGATTAATCTGCCCTTTTTCTGATACTGGGTAGAACAGGAGAAGAGACTTTATGATGTGTATTTTACTCAAGATGCTTATTTATGGATGAGGAAATAGAGGTCCACAGAGGGACGCTGGAGCAAGTCAGACACAAGGAGAAAAGCATTTGAAAACCTGTGTGATCAAACAAAGTGTTCTCAGAGATGTATTTTGAAATAAAAAACGACCTAAGGGATATCACTTTACTGTGTGATTTTTTTCCAAATATAATTTATAACTATGTGAAAGAGAAGATACCTCAGGTGCTCAGTGGTACGTAAGGGGTCAGTGGAACCCAGTCTACTTTGATGATCTAGCCAGAGTTGCATTGAAGGTAATTTGATTTTGTATTGATCAGGGTTCTCTAAAAAGCACACACATTATATACACACATATAGTATATTTAGCATGAATAGTGTATATATCAACATTTATATATTTATACTATACTCTATTATATAATATAGTATTACATATTAACATAAATATCCTTTAATGGATTAATAAATGTTAAACCAACTTATACATTTTAAAAACTGGGTCAAAATTTAAAAAACCTGAAAACTATTAGATATAATGGTATAAGTTTTAACTTGAATCCAAAGAGAGGAGATCAGTGCTCCAGCCCAAAGTCTAGCAGATATTGGGAGAACATTTGCTTTACTTAGTTTTGTTCAATATTACTATCACCTAGAAACTTCCTCATAAATGAATACCAAAATAACTCATGTTTACATAAAATTAATCATCATCTATTTGACTATTTTATTTTGCTGTTTTAATTTTGGAACAAACCTAGTCTTACTTTCCTGGTACAAGTTATTAATTTAAAATGTTATATTATTCAATTGTGTTCAAGTCACTGGATTAAAGCTCAAAGTTATGGCATAACCCAACCACAGAAGTAGTTTAATCCATGATCCCCCACTTCTATCATTCTTCCAGTCTAATGTTTCTTCTATTCAACCATACTACCGTTATTTATTGATTAACATTTTTGGTTTGATTGCATATTGTCATCTTTCTTAGCATTACAATGTGCTTGAGAAATTTCACTTAGGTACCCTTGTTACTTTCTGATAGCCTATATGTTTATCTTTCCTTCTCATCCTAAACCTGACATTATCAAGTCTATATTCTAGTATTCAAGATTTATTATTGATTTTTATTGCCCATAATCTTGTTTTTAACTATAACATTAGTTCTTATAACTCTCAATTTGTATCAGGTAGAATGTTTGAGAGTGGTAGTACTAGTAAATATAGCTTAAAATGTCTTATATGTGGGATTATATTTGATTTAATAGTTACAAAAACAGAATGTAGAATGAGTTCAGGCATTGTTCAGCCAACTATCTCTTTAGTTTCTTTTATACACTCATATGTTTCCTTACCAATTTTATTGAACTCTTTTCTTGGCCCAGATTTCTTTATGATAATTTCTTGCTTATGTACAGGAAAAAACTGAGGTGAGAGTCATAATATACCCTGTGTCAACCATCAAACCCAGTTTTTCATGTGCATTCTGATTAGAGTATTCCAAAACTAATCACTATAGTCACGAGAAAGTCATGCACTATTGATTTAGGCATCATTTTTGAAAAGGGCAGATAAAGTTTCCTTGATTGGGTTAGAACAGCAGATTTGGGCTGGCCACAGGCCAAATTCATCTTGTTGACCATTTTTGTAAATAAAGTTTTATTGGAATATAACCAATTTATTTTGTTTACTTACTGTGTGTGATTTTTTTTCACAATATAGTATAAGAGTTGTGTAAGTGAGCTATCTTACACAGGCTAAAATATCTACATTCTCATCTTTTACAGAAAAATTTGGCAATCCCTGCCTTCAAAGAATTAGACCCCAGTTCTGATGTTGAGACTAAGTGGATTTAGTGAAGAAAATTTTTAGTGTTATATATGTGTGTATCTCTCTACATGTGTTTTACATCAATATACTTTATTTTAAATACATACAGAGATAGCTATATATATATATATATATATGAGGTGATAGGTATTATAAAATTTTGGTTCATGTGATTATGTTAAGAAATCTCAATCTGCAAACTAGAAATTCAAGGTGCTTGTTGCAATTCAATTTAAGTGTAAAGATCCGAGAATCAGGGGAACCTATTGTGTAAACCCCAATGCTAGAGCAGGAGATCAGTGTGTCATTCAAACAGGCAAGCAAGATAGAATACATATTCTATTTCTCAGTTCTTTGTTCAAGCACTCAGAGGACTAAATGCTATCAACCCGAGTCCATAAATTCAAATGCTAATCTCATTGGGAAACATTCTCACAGACATATCTAGAAAAAATGTTTAATCAAGTTGACATATAAGATCAAATTAAACATAAAAATGAAGCTCAGATATGAATCTTATTCTTTGAGTCAGAAAGTTAGTGATAATGCAGAAAATCTGGATAACATAATGATTTAAAGCATAAACGTTTAGTTTAAATCTATATTTGAATCCCAATTCTTTTATTCTCTGCTAATCTAAACTGGCAAAATAGAAGTACAATAATATTTACCATAGGAGGTTATTAGATAGAATGAGATAAAGCACATAGAAAGTCTTTCCCTTATGGGATATACATAGTAGTTGATTATTAAAATCTAGCTGCAATTAGAAATCAGGTGTCCTTGTCTGGTACAGAGGGATCTTTTTACTTTCTGGGTTTTGTCTTTGGTTGGGGTGTCCAGATTTCTTTTTTTCATCTTCTGGTCAGTCATCATGCACTGCAACCTAGTCCTACTCTTCAATTTTGACTCAAATTTTGAAACCCTGTCTATGAACTCAGTTTGAAATTCTGATGACACCAATTGACCAGCATGGCTTCCATTAACTTTAAGCACTTGTTCTCTTCTCCTTCAGAAAGAACCTGTGCCATGGGAAATGAATGTCAAAACACCAGACCTGTTGCAAAGGGCTTTTTCCCCCTTTACTTAAGAGTCCTCAGAGGTCAGAAGAAAATAGATTTAAATGTTTCCCTGTCAAGTGCAGCCCTCATAGGGCTCTACAATGAACCGACAGTGGGAGCTTTTTACACCTTTCCCCGCCTCTATCCACAAATGGATCTAATATTGACTTCCCTGGGGTCTGCTTCAAGTCATTGTAGTCAAGAATAGCATAGTGCATCTTCCATTAGTTGTGATTAGTGGTTAAAACTACTAATTTTTTTTCTCTTAGAAGTTAAAGGAGAAAAGAATTTCTCCTTGGAGAAGAGAATTGAGTGGAACATTCAATCTGCACCTTTTTCCCTGGGTTTGCAAGGCGTGATTGATGAAGTCAGCGCTTACTAAAACCCATTAACTGAATGAACACGTCTGAAAATAAGTTAAGAGAAAAAAAAGAGAAAAAATAAAAGGCTCTTATCATAAATCATTCATAATATTTTCTCAGACTAGAAGCAAGGAGCCCTTCCATGGGTCACAACCAGTAGCAAAAGTGCAAGGTATTATATGTAGAATGAACTGAGATCTAGCAAGGGAAGGTCTGTGTGCTACATTGTTCTTGCCACACCTTGATTAGCAAATGTGGCACTTTCTTGTACTTTTTCCATCACCCTAAAAACTGAGTCAGGCAGAGGTCACTTTTATTTTCTCAGATAGATTCCTAAGATTAGTGAAGCATTCATTTCCCTGAAGAATTTAAATTTTACTAAGTAAGGGGAGATGTCCTCTAAAGTGTATGACACCAATACTTTAAGATGTGATAGCAGAAGAGTATTGAATTTATATAGTGTACATTTAAAAATTGATGGAGATGAGAATATCAATTATTTATAATTATTTATCATACCTCTTCCTTTTTTTTTTTTTTTTTGGTTTTTGGGCCACACCCGTTGACTCTCAGGGGTTACTCCTGGCTATGCGCTCAGAAGTCGCGCCTGGCTTGGGGGACCATATGGGAACCGGGGGATCGAACCGCGGTCCATCCTAGGCTAGCGCAGGCAAGGTAGGCACCTTACCTCCAGCACCACCGCCTGGCCCCCACCTCTTCCTTCTTTGACAAATGAAACATATCTTCATTTTCTGAATTAGATGAATAAAACTTATTGTGCTCAAAATATTGATTCTTTGATTCCCTTGGATTTATGTTCCACTCATCTAAATGTTTAGAACTGATACTAAGTCTTTAATGACTTTTATACTATCATGCACTCATAAGCAGCATTTATAGGGTAAGTAAGGGAGGAAAGAAATATCATTCAAGAATTGAATTTTCATTAGAAGTTGTTTTCTCAGCATAACACTGTAACAAGAGGAAGACACATATTATTCTCAGCTTTAATATTTAGAGGTAAAACATGAGACCTAGAAATTTTATAAACTGGTTACAGAAGTTGATATAGAAGGACAGAACATAAAGTCAGAGTTTTCTGAGTACTTGTCTTGGGATATTTTCACTACAAATGAAGAAAGAAACAGTAGCTCATGTGAAGTCATCCCTGACTAGTGATCTGTAGCTCTCATCTAAATATGTTTGCCTATGAACAAATTAGGTGAAATATTAACTGTCAAAGTGCAATGTATTTGTATACAGGAAGGATAATTAGGTTAATGGAACTGAATGTGGGAATATTTTATAGTTTCTAAAAAGCTTTCAAATGCTCACTTGATCTTAGAAACAGGTCTAACGGTGAGTTTATAGATATTATTATTCCCATTTTACTATTTACGAAAATTAGTATTAGTGCTGAATTTGTTTAAGACTATTGGCTCTCCAAGAATAGCATTAAAATTTAAACTTTAATATGATTTTATCAATGCTATTATCTTTCCACTAAGTTAGATAGAAGCCAACAATTGCATTATATTTTGTTAAAATCATCAATAAAGTTATTTACTTAATAAGCATTTATTCAGTTTTACCATGTGCCACACTCTATGCTGAATTAAGTATGAATAAATTGTTTATGAAATAAGACATTACAAGTAGATATACATTATTGGATAAAATATTCTCAGTTATTAGCATAATGAGGTTTATAAAAATGACTCATTCTCCCCTTTCATTTTGTGCATTTTATGTAAGTTTTCTTGTTCTTTAACAATATCTAGTTACTCCTTGATTTCACAGAGAGATTGCACTTTATGAACTACTCAGAAGTTGCTTGCCTTACCTTTGCCTTTAACCTCCCTCTGCCTGAGATTCCCTTGTAAGTATGAGGCTGAGCTGTTCTTGTCCAGCAGACAATGATGATGATCTGGTAGGGATTTCTCTTTATTCTCAAGAGCTATTGCCTCTGAAAATAAGTATTATCCTTTGGGCTCTATTTACTTGTTATCTGGCTTTCTGCCCAACTCACCTAGCCTCTCAAAAGCACAGTATTTTTTTTTATCATTTCTATACACCGGGTAACAATAACTACTTTATAAAACTCTAAAGAAAATTAAATGGGTTTATGCATATAAAATGCTTTTGAAAAGTATTCAATAAAAACTAGACATTTGTATTGCTAACCTTCAGAAAAGAGATATCACTTATCTCTCTTCCAAGCCTTCTGGCATCTCAAAGCTAAACTATTACACATTGACTGACTTCTGCTCCTCTGAGAATAAATTATCAGGGAATCTAAGCACAGTAGTATAGATTTATGTGTTGTGGCCAAATATCTCTTCTTAACCATTGTTTGGACCAGTTTTGAGCTTTTACTTATGCTTTCTAGAATGCTTATATTTCCTAGACCATATCTCACTTCCTTCTTCTACAATAGGAAATTTTCCAAGAGACCTATTTTTTTCAGGTCGTTAGGTCTTTGTTTTCTTGGTACAGTAGAATTTAAAATTTTACTAGATAATCTCCACCTTTGTAGCCTTTGGGAGAGAAAGGGTGCAGAATTGCAGAGAATGGACAGCTCTTCTTTCTTAAAAGGACTGCTTTTTGTTACATATCCCAGTTGATAAGGAAATGCAATTGAAGCTGCCATTATGTTAAAAAAAATCAAGACACTCAGTTATGAAACATAGAACATATAATTAACTTTATTGAGCAGAACAAAGCATTTTATAAAAACTCACTCAGACTGAATTAATATAAGGATACTTAGCATAATGTGTATAGTTTAAATTACCGCCTACTAATCATCAAGCAGTTGAGTGGTAAAGTTGTTAGACTTTCAATTTGCAAACAAGTAGAAGCAGGAAAGGCCTATTTTTACTTTCCAATGATTAGATAGAGCACACATTTGCCCAACTGTGTTGTGGGTTCATAGTAGAAGAGAAACCAGGTTCTATTTTTACTTGAATATTAAGCATGAGAAAACTTGAAATGTTAGGCATGATGCTGCTGCATGTCATGGTTCATGTCCATTGTGCAATATGCATCAGTCTGACTTCCTAATCATGCAGCCTTTGTCTTATTACTTCTCAGGAAGACCAACCAAAAGAAAATTCCCCCACCTATACCCATATCCAGAAATCAATTTGACCCTAGATGAGAGATATCTAGGGAACTGTAATTAAATGGCTTAAGTTTACTGATTTACTCTACTCAATTTTAAGTCACACTTTCTGTTGACAATTCTACTATACTTCTAGTTGACCTTCATGGATTTCCATGCATCTTCAATTTCAGGTGTTGTCTATAGGATTATACTTAGAATACACTTAGTAGCTTAGTATCTACTTAGTATCAACTCTATCTTTTTTATATAAAAACACTTTAAGATACTTGCTCTACAAAGGATGACATAGTCGAATTTTTTCATCTTATTAGAGAATGTAGGAAAGACTTAAAGTCAAATGGGTAGGACTGGGCAGAACCTATCCTGGGACCAATAAAAAAGACCCTAGTCTAGGCTTTGGCCTACGACCTGTACAACAACCAAGATTTCTAATTCTGGAGGCCTGACTGAAACAACTGCAACTGAGTAGAACTTCTGGAAACATAATGAAAGACTCTATTCTAGGTTTCACCCTAGAATCCATGCAAAAACCAAGACCACCAACTACAGAAGACTGATAAAAACAACAGTTATGAAACAGAACTTCTAGAACCATAAAGAAAGACTCCATCCTAGGCTCCATCCTATGACCTGTGCAAATATCAAGATATCTAGTTACAGAGGCCTGATTTTATCATCCAAAACTGAGTGGAAAGTTTCCAGACATCACAAAAGGACCTATGGGAGAGAATAAGAGCATGTACAGAGCCTGTAGTTATTCCCATGACAGTATACTTCAAGGGCGGAGAAACCCTGTATCTCTTAGGCTAAAGGAATTCCCTTTCTAAACTCCCCAGTATTTACTGTGTCTATGCAAAAAAAAAAAAAAAGCACATATAATTGTTTTGTTATTGTTGTTATTGCTTGTTTTTTGTTTATTTTTTATACTTTGCTTTGTTTTAATCTTGGGACCATGGTTATTGTTTGGTTATTGTCTTTATTGCTGTGGTGCTTTTCGATTTTTTTTGGTTTGATTATTTTTTTATTCTAGTTATGTTTTTCTTCCTTTTTCTCTTTCTTTTCTTAAATTGATATTTATAGCCTCTAGAAGCCTCTCCTCCCATTTTTTTGCTTGTTTGATTTTTGCCCCCCTTTTTTTCTTTCCTTCTTGTAATCACATAACTTGAACCATTTTGTTCTGCTACACAAATTGGAGGAGAAATAATGGAGGGTACCAAGACCAAACAGTCGTATGAATATCGAGTAGAAATAAAAAATGATCAGACTATACACCAAATCCAAATTCAATGACAACAGAATCAATATCCAATCTACAACAAGTTAGACACAGAGGGGACCACTAATACCAGCAACATGGTGGACAAAGGTGGGGGATATGCTGGGAACAGGGATGGAGGGAGGACAACATTGGTGGTAGGACTGTCCCTGATTCAATGTCACTACGTACCTAAAATTTTGAAATTTTAAAATTGTGAAACATTTGTAATTCACTGTGTAAAAATAGAATATAAAAAAGAAAAAATAATTATAAGTTAAAAAATAAAATTTTGAATAATTCTTAAAAAGAAAGAACGTCAAATGGGTAGAGTTTCAGTTTGGGCACTGGCTATCCAAGTGAACTAGAAAAATATGCCCGAGAAGGAAAAGCAGTTGGAAATCTTTTTTATAAATGACGGAATCTTGGTTATAAGCACTTACTGACTTAAGAGACAAAATAGTATTTTTCTCTGCATGTACTTTGAAGTACAAATAAAGATTGTGCTTAGCTCTAAATGGATCTGTATGGTGCTATTGGGATACAAATTCCCTGTCTCTCCTCTCTGCCAGATGCTATAATGACTCCATTTTTGGGTTGTTTCTACTTAATGGTGAAAGTTGCTTCTCATTTTTATATATTCTCAACATAAATGACACAAAAGAGATTATTATTTCTCATGCTCTATCAGTGAACCATGCCCAAGCATTCACAATGCATTGATTCTCTAAGGCCAACAGGGTTAATCTTAGGTTTGTTGCATATGTAAACATTTCTAATCTTATCATGATCTGGAATTGTTATGTATAAACATTTCTGACCCTACCCTGATCAGTGATTGAACCCTACCCTAGGGTGTAACCTAGCAGAATTGTTGTGTATGTAAACATTTCTTGGGATCAGTATGTTACTGACCCTACCCTGATCCGTGTCTGTGCCCTACCCTAGGGTGTGACCTGGCATTCTGCCCCTACCCTAGGGTAGTACCTGATTCTGGGGTATAAAACAAGGGTCTGTGGAAGGCGAGGGGCTTTTGGTTGGAACTAATGCTGAGACTTCGGACCTCAGTTCTTTCCACCAAATAAAGCTGATATTTCCACAAGTCTGACTCTCCGTGAGCTGTTTACCCTCCGATTCACCTCAGAACCGCTGGTTACTGGGTGGTAGACGCATTCTCCGAGCTGGAGGGGAGAGACCTCGTCCTCTCTACCTCCATCAGCAAACCTCTCCTGGGAACGGATTTTTGCATAATTTGTTTGACTTTACAAAATAGGTATTAGATTATAAAAAATATTGGCTATGGGGCCAGAGCGATGGTGCTAGAGGTAAGACTTCTGTGTTGCAAATGCTAGCCTAGTGGTTCGATTCCCTAGCTTCCCATTTGGTCCCTCCAATCCAGGAGTGATTTCTGAGTGCATAGCCAGGAGTAACCCCTGAGCGTCAAATGAGTGTGGCCAAAATAAACAAACAAAAAAAAAGATAAAAATATTGGTTAGACTTATTTTGAGAGATTCAGCAGTTCTAAGTAAGTCCTATTTTGAGAAGAGGAATGTGATCTTGTTTTTTCAGAAGAGAGAAGGCTAAATCTCCCTTTCCTTTACACAGTTTCAATAAAACACATTTCATTTCATTTCATTTGTTTCTGATATGGAGACTTTTTAGTAAATATATCAGTTAACTTTAGCTACAGAAAACTATGCCAAAGTCTAGTGATTTAAAAATATAATTGTATTTAATCAATGACTATATGGCCAGCGTTTGTAAAGACTCCAATGGATAGAACTTCTTTGTTTCAGTAGGACTTATGAACCTGAGGGCAGAAAATAAATCTGATAGCCTTGACTGTGAAGGCTGGGTACTTTGAACTCTCCTTACATGGCCTATTTTTCTCTAGTAGGTTCATCTTAGTTTGTTTATATGGTAATCTTAGGTTTTTAGGAATAGAAAAATAGGGAAAAAATGCAAAGAGCAATGTTTTCCAGGTGCATCATATTTACTGATACTCCATTGACCAAAATACATATAAAACCCAACTAGTTTAAGAAAGAGGTACAGGTCTTTATGAGGGTTTTGGTAAGCTTAAAGTCATAATGCAAAAGGCATGCACAAAATATTTGGAGGAATTTTTAGTCAATTTTGTAATCTACTATAATATAAATAAATAGTTGAAATCAGAGAGACAGTGGAGCTATTTAGGCATAAGTCTTATATGGAGCCAACCTTAATTCAGATGCTGGTACCATATATCCATCTGAGCACCACAGAAAGAAACTAAAGTGAGGTAGTTGGCATGTGACTTCAAAACCAAAATAAATAAATATTAAAAGATCATGCCATACTTGTAACTGTTTCAGAACTCTTACCAAGATTATCTCTAAAGCCTTCATGTATGTGTGTTTGATTACTGTTATAACCCAGGCCTTAAACTTGCATAATATTTGCAGTCTTCTTTTTTTGTTTTTTTTTTGTTTTGTTTTGTTTTGTTTTTGTTTGCAACCAGTAATGCTTAGGGATTATTCCTGGCTCTGCACTCGGGAAGTACTCTGGCAGAGCTTGGAAGATCATATGGGATGCTAGGAATTAAACCAGGTTGCCTACATGCAAGACAAGCACTCACCAGCTGTACTATTTCTCCAGAACCCAGTCTTCCTCTTTTGTCTTTTCTAGAATATCCGTCACAGCTTGGAAAGTCAAAAATTTCAAAACCAATTAGCTTGGTCCAGGTCTCTGACCTAATTCAGTGTGCAATTCATGCATATGGTGAATAACTGGTTAATTTATAACTTGCCCCACTTTAAAAGTCCCAATCATAACTTGAACCAAATTGTATCTTTTTTTCAACTAAGATCTTTGATGTATAGGCAAGAGCTTAAATAAATAACAAATCAAATTCATATTTAGAGACCTGAACTAGGAGGAGTACAGTTTTTATTACGAAGACCTACTTTATGCTGATTTCTAAATTAGAAATTTTTCGAAGGAGCTAGCAGGTTCTTTCTTTTCATGGATTGGAAAGACTCAATATGATT
Source organism: Crocidura indochinensis (assembly GCA_004027635.1). NCBI lineage: Eukaryota > Metazoa > Chordata > Mammalia > Eulipotyphla > Soricidae > Crocidura > Crocidura indochinensis. Next base: position 27,334 of record PVKC010006706.1, read on the forward strand.
GATTGCAAGCTGCTCATCCATTACTTGGACTGGCATAACAATCTATGTATTAGTAACCTGAACTACTTTGAGTTCAATGTAAGCTTTATCTTCAACCTTGTCTCAGACTTTGCCTATGCTTTTTCTTTTCAAATACCTTTAATATATGCTGGGTCCTTTTCATAAACTTTATTGCTATGTGTTACATCCTTCAATAAGTTTTACTGATTTATCACTATATCAAATCATGGTTAAAGGCCTTTTCTCTGTACAAGCCTGACATTTTCTATTCTTAACTAGTCAAAGCAATTGTAAATTGCTAACGTATTGTACCATACATAATTGCCTCTTTTCTTTGATCTATTTCTGCCTTGTTTGTGAGCTTTCAGAAGAAAGAACTCATTCACATATATAGAAACAGGATTTGATATATAACAGGTAATCAGTAGAGGTTGAATAAGTTAAGTCGTTTTGTTTAGATATGATATTTCTTCATTTTCATTGTTGCAAATCAATATATTAATTAATAGTAATAGTGGGAGTACATAGTTGTAGTAGTAGAAGGAGGCAATATTTACTAGATATTAAGCTATATTATACTGCATTATCTTATTTACTATGCCTGAATTATATGCTTATTATTACCATCATCAATCATTATTTAGAGGTGTGGAATAGAAGCATAGAACAACTGAGTTACCAATGGACACATGTTTTATCTATTAGGATCCTCTGGCTGCTAGTACCAAAAATATAACGAGTACTTAAAATAAAGTTGAGTATTCAACTTAGACCCCAGGTGATTAGACGCCAACTGTCCAGCCTTGAACTCTGGGTCACAGACATAGAAATGACACAATTCTTCACAACAGTCACTGGAAACAAATTTCAACCAGGACATCCTTAATAGTGTTTGGACACCAACAAGTACCACACATAATATGATACCCTAAGGGGACTTCTGGAAACATAACGAATGACGCTATCCCAGCCCCTTCCTAAGATCAGCACAAAGACCAGGACTGCCAACTACAGAAGACGAATTAAAAGGACACTGAGGGAACAGAACTTCAAGAACCACAAAGAAAGCCATAATCATAAGTTCAACTCCTTGAATTGTGCAGATACCGAGACCTCTAGAGACAGAGGGCTATTTTATCACCCAGGATGGAGCAGAAGTCCTCTATACACCAAAAAAGCACCAAGGGGAGAGCAAATGACAGTTAATCCCATGACAATATACTTCAAGGGTGGAGAAACCCTGTACATCTAAGGTAATGGAAATACCTTTACCAATGACCCAATATTTACTGTGCATCTGCAGGAGTGGAAAAAAAACACAAAACATTTTTTTCACTAATATTATTTACTAATATATTTTTTTGTTGATTTCATGGTGGTAGTTTGGCTATTGAAGTGGATATCTCCATTTATATTTCTTTATTTATTTTCTTGCTTTCTTCTTCTTTTTTTCTTTTTTGAATGCTCACTGGATACTTTGACAGTGCTTTAGGTATTGTTTTGGTGCTTCACCTTATTTTTCCCCTACATCTCTCAAACCAAGGATGAAACCCTCTAGAAGGACTCCACCCATTTCTGGAGTATTTGACTTTTTTCTTTTTTCTTCTTTTTTCTTTCTCTTCTCCAGGTTATTACTGTTCTCTTCTTCAAACAAAACCACATAATTTGAACTAACTAGTCCCGCATCCCAACTGGGGGGAGGGGTATAAGGGAAGTATCAAGACCAAACAGGTGTAGGACCACTAAGTAGTTAGCTAGGCATAGAGGGGGACCACTTATCCTAGAAGCCCCGGGGGGGGGTGAGAGAGGAGGACATGGGAGGCAGGATGGGAATGGAGGCGGAGGGAGGACAATTCGGTGAAGGGAATTTCCCTAATTTTATGTTAACATGTATCTAAAATATTATTGTCAACAATATGTAAGCCACTATGACTAAAATAAAAATTATATTAAAAAAATAAAGTTGGGGACCACACTGAGGATTCAAGGGAAATGCCCCCTCTTTCTGCCTGTCTACTTGTGTGTTTGAATCCTGAAGGTCTTCCCAGCAGCCCCCCCCAAAAAACTGCATCCCGAAGCTGCCTGTAAGTAACTCAGCTGTGGGGTCGCTGTCCAATAAGCTGAGCTCTCTGACCTGTGGAGGCCCCGCACAGCTGAGCCTCTGACCATGCTGAGGATTCAAGGGAAACATCCCCTATTTCTGCCTATCTGTCAACTAGTGGCAGCAGAAGAGCATGGCCACTTCGCTTTGCTTCACGACCACACACTCTTTATAACCAATAAACCCCACCACAACACACAGGAAAAACAACATTACAAGCGTGACAATGGCAAAACCTCGCAGGCAAACCCCATGCACTGAAAATGAAGATGAAATCTCTGAAGATCTAATAAATTCCAACCACCTGATAAACCTCTCGGACAAGGAACTTAAAACAGCAATATGGAAGATGTTTCAAAAAGTGAAAGAAAGCATAAAGCAATCTGAACAGAACACAAAGACAGAAATCAGAAAACTCCAAACTGAAATAACAGATCTGAAAAATATGGTGGCTCAACTGAAAATCTCAATGGATGGCCTTGCCAGCAGGGTATCATCAGCTGAGGAGAGACTCGGAGTACTGGAAGATGTGATGCAGAAAAACTCAACACAACAGAAGAAAGTAGAAAAGAATCTTAAGACAAACGAACAGGCAATGGAAAAAGTACTCAAGGAATGTGAACAGATGAAAATAGAAATATTTGATAAACTCAACAGAAACAACATAAGAATCATTGGAGTCCCAGAGACCCAGGTAGGAGATCTCCAAGAAGAATCAACCATCAAAGACACCATCAAAGAGATACTCCCAGAGTTAAAGACTACATGCAATCAAATCCTGCATGCCCGAAGAGTACCAACTAAAAGAGACCCAAAGAAAAACACTCCAAGACACACCCTCATAATAATGACAAATCCCACAGATAGAGATAGAATACTGAACACAGCAAGATCAAAAAGGGAAATTACATTCAAAGAAGCATCCCTAAGACTTACTGCAGACATGTCACAAGAAACTCTCAAGGCCAGAACACAATGGTGGGATATTGTGACAAGATTGAATGGAATGAATGCCTCACCGAGAATACTGCACCCAGCCCAACTCACATTCAGGTTTGAAGGAAAAATACATAGCTTTATGGATAAACAACAGCTCAGAATCTTCACAAATGATAAACCAGCCTTAAAGGAAAACCTGATAGGTCTACTGTAAGTCAAGAGACCAACAAACACAGCAAACTTATCTACAAAGATGACATTAAATCCTATGACAATCATCTCCCTCAATGTCAATGGACTAAATTCACCAAT
>PVKC010006707.1:0-30692 GCA_004027635.1 Crocidura indochinensis
TACCCCATTTAAGTCACTGCAGTTCTTCATGCAATTATTGTAAACATGAAGTAAAACTGATATAATCCTTTATTTATCCTTCTTCTGCCTTACTTCATTTAACATAATATCTTCCAGTTCCACCCATATAGCTGCAAATTGCAAAATTGTATCATTCCTTACAGTTATGCAGTATTCCATTGTATAAATGGACCACAACTTCATGAACCACTCTCTGTTAATGGAAATCTACTTTGATTCCAACATTTATTTAGCTATTGCACTAAGTGCTGCGATAAATACCAGTGTGCATATTTCCTTTTTGGTGAATGTTTTTTTTTTGTCCTGGGGTTAGATACCCTCAAGTGAGATTTTTTGGTCATATTGCAGATGGATTCTGAGTTTACAGAGAACCTGCCATATTGTTTCCTAAACAGGTTGTATCAGATAGCATTCCCACCAACAGTGGCAGAGAGTTCCTATATTATTATATCCCTGCCAACACAAATCATTCCCAATTCTTCTGTTATTGTTATAAAATGATATCTTATTGTAGCCATGATTTAGATTTCCCTAATGATAAATGATGATGAATATTCTTATATGCCTGTTAGCCAACTGTTTTCTTTCTCAGAGTTGATTTTTACTTATATCTTCTCCCATCTCATTGGAGTGCTAGTTTTTGTGGGGCTAAATTTTGTGAGTACTTTGTATATTGTATATATCTACAATTTATCAGATGTGTTGAGCCAGAATATTTTCTTTGTCTCTGTCAGCTGGCTTTTCGTTTTAGCCTGTGTTTCTTTTGCCATACAGAAACTTTTTAGTTTGATGTAGTCCCATTTATTCATTTTTGATACTATAGTCCTAGCCATTGGAATAATTTTGATGATTTCTTATTTGAGTTCTATGCTGGAATGTTTTGCCTAAATATTCCTCAATGTAATTAAAGATTCAGGTATGATATCAAGGTCTTTGATCTACTTTGAATTGACATTCTTGTCAGATGTGACATATGAATCCAGCTTTATTTTTTCTTGCAAGTGGTAAACTAGTCTTTCCAATGCCATTTGTTGAAGATGCTGTATTTATTCCATTTCATATTCTGAACTCTTTGTCAAAAATTAATTGACCATATATGTCAGAATTGACACTAATATTCAGTTCTAACTCATTTGTCTAAAGTCTATTTTTGTACCTTTATGCTTTTTAGCCAAGCTTCAATATAGGTAATGTGGCATTGCCAAATTTTTTTTCATATGCTTTTGGCTATTCAAGGTCACCTATGATTCCACACAAATTTGATAATTGAGTCCTTGAAGAATTGTCCTCAAAGAATGTTTCTTGCATTTGAATAGGTTTTTTCATTAAATTTATTTAGTACTTTAGTTATAATAATCATTTTGATAACATTGATTCTTCCCAACTAGAAGCATGGGCATTTTTTTCCATTTCATTAGATCTTTAATTTCCTTTGTAAGTGCTTTGATACTTTCATTGTAAATGTTTCACATTGTTTGTTCAGTTGATTTCTAGATACTTTATATTTTTGACACTTTTAAATGGGATAAAAAATATTAGCAGATGAGTGGTCATGATGATGTGGTCCATTTATACAATGGAATACTACATAACTGTAAGGAATTATACAATCATTCAATTTGCAGCTACACAGATGAGACTAGAATATATTATGTTAAATAAAGTAAGCCAGAAGAAAATATTTTTTGCATATCATCTTTGTGCAGGGGCCATGCAAATCTCTGTCTTGTTCCAATTTTAGTATACATGCTGCTGAAGCGAGCACAAGAAGAAAATATTTTAACTGAGTCATTATTTTTATAAAGTAATGAAATAGATTTTTGCATTGATTAATAACCATTTATTCTGCCATGTTGGATTATTGTTTCTAGGAGCTTTTGTGTCCTCTTTAGGGTCTTCTATGTACATCATCATGGCATCTGCATATAAAGAAAATTTTACTCTCACTTTTTAAATTTGGAGACCATTGATTTCCTTCTCTTTCTTGATTTCTATTGCTAGGACCTCAAATACTATTTTACATAAAATAGGAGACAATGGAATCCTTGACTTGTACCTTACCTCAGTAAATTTTCAGTTTTACACCGTTTTTTACACCTTTACTGCTTTATTCTTTTCTTTTTGTTTACCATTTTGATTCCTATAGGACTTGATGTTGTTCTGTTTGAATCTATTTTTTTTGGGTGATATTTGGCCTCTTGTATTTGTACAGGGGTCTCTATTCTGGAGAATAAGGATGTTCTTTGCTATTATATGTCCCCCTACTTGTTTATAACCTTTTCTGGTTTTCTTAACTTCTGTAATTATTTTTTTATTAGTTTTGGGCCACACCTTGTGACGCTCAGAGGTTACTCCTGGCTATGCACTCAGAAATCGCTCCTGACTTGGGGAACCATATGGGATGCTGGGGGATCAAACCACAGTCTATCCTAGGCTAGTGCAGGCAAGACAATCGTCTTACGACTTGTGCCACCACTCCAGCCCTAGTTATTATTATTATTATTATTATTATTATTATTATTATTACTATTTGTTGTTGTTGTTGTTTTTGTTGTTATCAATTGAGTACCTTGCACGGTCTTCTATTTTTTTGTACTTCTTTTCTTGTTGACTTCTTTCTCATTGCTGGCTTGTAATTTAGCTTGTAGTTCATCTTCATGGTTCTGCCTCTGCGTGCTACTCTGGTTGCTCTGGTGTTCTTTTTTCCTTTAAAGTTTTTCTTTGAGTTGGTTTAACTGCTCATCTATTTATCATTTAATTTTGTTGAATAGTGATTCATTGATATGTGTTGCTAAAGCATTTAAGTGTTGATGTTAGGTCATTATCAAACACCTCATATATTTTGAAGGCCTTGGGGATTTTCTTAGATTTCACTCCCTATTCAAAACCACAACTGTAACCCACAACTGAAACTTCTGAAGTTTCTCCTTTGTTCTTTACATTTTGTAGGTTGGAATGGTAGAGATTCAGGTTTTCTGTTATTTAAGAAATTGATTATTAAATTTATTATACTAAAAGGTGGCTACTAATATATCTGCCTTTCAGATTATTTCCTAATTCTGCAGAGTTATGAGTATGTTAGAAAGAAAACAAACAAAAAAATCCAAACAAAGGTAAAATCTACCAACTAATTACTCAGTTTAATCAATTAAACTTTGAGACTATATATTGTCTGATAAATGAAGAGGTAGGGTCCACCTGTCTGAAAATAGCAGATATAAATTGGAATATAAATTTTTACTTTTTTAATAAGAGGGCAGACAGATGCCTAGGTGGACTACTATCTGCTTCTAGAAGTTAAAGAAGGTTAAAAGTGGGTCACACTGAAACCTGTGGTAAACAACTTAGCTCCAGGATATAGTTCTGTATTTTTTGTAGTATATGTATACACTGTTCTTTAAACCATTCTTCTGTTGCTTTTCATTGGGGTATTTTATTAGTTACTACTAAAGAGCTACAATTACCATATATTGTAACTACTGCTTTTGTATTTTGAAGTAAGATACCAAGAAGTAGAATCATTATAGAAAATGGAAGTTTGCTCTATTTATATTCTTTGGGGACTTTTATGAGTATTTTCTCTAGAGGCTGACCCAAACAATATTTCCAACAATAGTGAATGAAGGTTAATTTTTACAATACGCTCTACCATTTTAAAATATGAGTCATACTCACTTGCATAAGTTGATATTGCATTGTTTGTAAAGGCCGTACCTGGTACTACTCGGGTGTTATTGCTGGCTCTGCGTTAAGCGATCACTCCTGCCGGGTAGGGAGACTGTCTGGGATGCCAAGGTCTGAACCTGCATTAGATACATGCAAGATAAGCCCAGTCCTCACTGAGGATCTCTCTGGTTCTACTCCTTCATTGTTTTGACTTACATTTTTTAGATAAGTGGTTGAGAATACTTCCAAATGCCTACAGGCAATTCATATGTCTTCTTCAAGAAGTGTCTGTTCACCTCTCCACATGCTCTAATGAAATTATTGATTGTTTAATTATTGAGATTTATAAATTATTTCTATATAATAGAATTAAACAGCTAATTAATGTGTTAAATAGAAATAATTTCTACCATCCCATATTTTATTTCAACCATATTGCTTCTTTACTTTAATTTGAAGTAAATGTTTAATTTGATGTAGCCTTATTTATATATTTAATCTATTTCCAGTCAAATCTTTTCTTCTTTCTTTTCTTTTTCTTTCTTTCTTTCTTTCTTTCTTTCTTTCTTTCTTTCTTTCTTTCTTTCTTTCTTTCTTTCTTTCTTTCTTTCTTTCTTTCTTTCCTTCCTTCTTTCTTTCTTTCTTCTTTCTCTCTTTCTCTCTTTCTCTCTCTCTTTCTTTCTTTCTTTCTTTCTCTCTCTTTCTTTCTTTCTTTCTTCCTTTCTTTCTTTCTTTCTTTCTTTCTTTCTTTCTTTCTTTCTTTCTTTCTTTCTTTCTTTCTTCTTTCTTTCTTTCTTTCTTTCTTTCTTTTTCTTTCCTCCTTCTTTCTTCTTTCTTCCTTTCTTCTCTTTTTCTCCAATCACTTATTGTTGAAGTGATTTGTTTAGTTCATTTTATAGTTACCTCATTTATCTTTATTCTAGAATCATATATATATATATATATGTTTTAAATTCTATTCAATTATATTAGGCATTCTGTTCCACTACTGCAATTTTTACTACTATAGCTTTAAAGTATAATTTAAAGTCAGGAGATGCAATATTTTTCATCATGTATATTTTGTCACCATTACTTTGACTATTAGGAAGTGTTTTATAATTCTATAAAACAAGTTAGTTCATTGACTGTGAATAATGTCAATAGAATTTTGAATATATATATTGTCTAGGTATGAAGGTCACTTTGACAATATAACTGCCTCTCTTATATTAACATTCAATATTTTTCATATCTACTGTCTCTACTTATTTCAATGGTGACTGGTAGTTGTCCTTGACATCTTCTGTGCATATATAGGTATTCTGTTTCTGAGCAATAATTATTTTTAAGCTTTCAGGCCACACATGAATAGTTTTTAGGGATAACTCCTACTTCTGTGCCTGTGGATGGTGTATGGTTGGCTTTGGTTCCAAATACAGTCCTGGGTATCAAATGCAGTTTGATACCACAAAAGATAACACTGTACTATTTTAGTTACTTTTAAATAAAGTACACATTTTTAATCATTTTCACCTCTAGTGTATTTTTTTCATATATAAATAGTTTAAATAACACAAATAAGTACATTTTTAGTGACATCTATAACGAGGAAACATTTTGTAAAACCACATGGCATGCAGAAAAAATATAATCTTATGCAATTTAGAATCTAGACTAGTCGAACTATTGTATTAGAGTATCTTATTGTGATTTTTCATTTATTGAATATTATTTACTTCATGACTCATTCCTGTGTGTAAGCATAACAAATATTAATAGGATTTTATTCACCCACTAATGAGTAGATTACTGATATATATTACATATATAGGCTTTCTTTTGAAGGTTTACTAATTCAATCCTCAACCCACCATTTTTTAAATATATAGATAAATTATATCTTTGTCTTTGTGTTTTCCAAAGGTAAATAGAAGCATGTCAGTGTAATAAATTTCAAATGTAATTAAAATTGTTTTGTCTTTGGGAAGATGAATAAATGAGATTATTAAATTCCAGTAAAATTAAGAATACAAACTGTATAATCAACATCCAGTAATAAATTACAGCAGCATGTTTTTAGGAAATGAGACTACTGTTTTTCTTGCATATCTTAAATAAATAAAAGATTATGCATTTGTAGTACTCTAAAATGAGAAATTAAATAAATTATATATAATTATGTTATTTTATTATATAATAAGTACATATTATATATAGCACATATATAATTATAGCACATATATAATTGGCTGAGAAGTAGAAAGACATAGCAAAAAGTAGCAAGAAAAACCTTTTCAATATGTGGTGTTGGCAAAACTGGTCAAGTACCTACAAAAAATGAAATCAGATTTCTTAGTGCTCTGAATAAAAGTAAAATTCAGATTGATTAAAGAACTTGATATCAGATCTGAAGGCATAGATACTTAAAGGGAAAACCAAACAGAACATTGCATGATTTTAATACTAAAGGCATCTTAAAGGCCTAAACTCCAATGGTCAAAAGAGTGGAAGCAAAGATAAACAAATGGAACCACATTAAACTACATACAACTACATTTAACTGCACCTGAAAGAAAATATTGATTATGATATAATGTCTTCCCACAAAATTGTAGAAACTCTTCACCAAACATCCACCTGATAAAGGGTTAATATGCAAAATATATAAAAAGATCAACAAAAACAAGATAAAAATCTAATCCCATTAAAATCAGAAAAATTAAATAAATATTTTTCTCAAAAAAAAAAAAGAAATACAAATGGCCAAAAGAAGCATAAAAATGTTTCAAATAGGGGCCCAGGAGATAGCATGGAGGTAAGGCATTTACCTTTCATGCAAAAGGTTATCAGTTTGAATCCCGGTGCCCCATATGATCCCCCGTGCCTGCCAGGAGCAATTTCTGAGCATTGAGCCAGGAGTAACCCCTGAGCACTGCCGGGTGTGACCCAAAAACCAAAAAAAAAAAAAAAATGTTTCAAATAATTAATAATCAGGGAGCTGCAAATCAAAACAACAAAGAGATACCATTTCAACCCATAAAGACTGGTGCACATCAGAAAATATAAGAACCATCAGTTCTGGTTAGTATGTGAGGAAAAAGTGACTCTCAGCCATGGCTAGAGGGAATGTAAACTGGGCCAATCTTTTTGGAAAACAATATGAATATATCTAAAAAACTAGAAACTGAACTTCCATATTACCCAGAAATAGCACTTCTGAGAATAGATGCTATGAACCCATAAACACATTTAGTAAACTTTTCTGCATTCTTATGTTCATAGCAGCGCTATTCACAATAACGATAATGTGGACACATCTCAAACATAGAGCATATGAGTGCACAGAGAAACTGTGGTACTTCTACAGAATTGAATACTATGGAGCTGTTAAAAAATGAAGTCAAGGGCTTTTGTTTATATGTGGATGGATATGGAGATTATTATGCTAATTGTAATTTTTTTCTTGTTTGTCTTTTTTTTATTTTTTATTTTTGTTATTTTTCCCTTTTTCCCTCTTTTCTCTTAAATTGATATTTATAGCCTCTAGGTGGACTTCTCCAGATCTTTTTTGTTTGTTTGATTTTTGCCCCCCCCCTTTGTTTTTTCTTTCCTTCAAACAGAACCACATAACCTGAATCGTCTTGTTCTACTTCATAAATTGAGGAGGAAATAATGGGTGGCACCAAGCCCAAACAGGCATATGAACATTGAGTAAAAATAAAAAAAATGATCAGACTAAACACCAAATCCAAAATCAACAACAACAGAATTAATACCCAATCTACAACAAGTTAGAAGCAGAGAGGACCACTTATTCTAGCAGCATGGGGGGCAATGGAGGGGAATATGGGATGCATGCTGGGAAAAGGGATGGAGGGAGAACAACACTGGTGGTGGGAATGCCCTGATTCAATGCCACTACGTACTTAAATTATTACTGTAAAAGATTTGTAATTCACTTTGGTTAGAATAAAAATTTTTTAAAAATAAAAGATGAAAAATTAAAAAAGAAATTGAATTGACAATGAATAATCTTATTAATTTGTGTGATATAAAAAAGATAAAATAGTATTGATATCCAGATATAGTAGAGATGAGTCGCAGGAGGACCAGTCCATGATAGGACGCTTGCCACAAAGAGTAGGGGAGTAAAGGAAGAAATGACTTTGTCAATGATAGTTGGAAATGATCACTTAGGACAAGTGATTGAGTGCTGAAAGGAGATAAAGTAATTACCATGATAACCCTCAGTAACAATATTGTGCACCGCACAGTATGAAGAGGATAGGCAATAAAGAGAGAGTGAGTCAGAGAGTGAAAAGTGAGACAGAAAACTTTCTGTCAAAGAGGTAGATGAAAAAGAGAATGTGGAAAATAGGGACATAGTTTGTGGAAATTATGACTGATGAAAAGTGTTATTTTTGTTTGTTTGTTTTGAGTCACACCTGGCGTTATTCAGGAGTTACTCCTGCTCTGTGCTCAGAAATCGCTCCTGGAAGGTTCAGGGGTACCATATGGAATGCCAGGAATTGAATTAGGGACTATCCTGTGTTGGCCACATGCAAGACAGAGGCCCCAATGCGGTGCTATTGCTCCAGCTCCCTGGAGTGTTTTTTATTGTATGACTGAAACACAATCCTAAGCAACTATTTGTCTGTAAAAAATAAAAAGACAATTATTAACAACATGTGACTTGTGTATTTAAATAAAGAAAAAATAGAGATGAGCTATTTATCTAACACTGTTTTCTGTTTATAGCTAAAAAATATATCAAATGTTGGCATAATACTTATTTGAGTCTAGACTTTATTTTTCAGACATTTTTCTTTGCATGGCAGCTATAATCTAAATGAATTATAATGGGAGCAGAGAAACCAGTATTTAGTTCCTTTCATTATTAAAAATTCTCTAGTGAGCAATTGAAAGTTTGGCTCTTCATAAATAAATTATGTTTATTTTCATATTCAAAAGTAGAAAGTGGTAACTTGCAATGCTTTATAAAACATGTCATTTAGTGATAACATACCAAAGAGAAACTCAAGAGATAGCAAGATTTAATGAATAAGATTGTTAGTTTATCACAAGAGCTTAAAGAGATCCTGAAAACTCTGCATATATATATATATATATATATATATATATATATATATATATATATATATATCCCTGAACAAAAAGCAATTTCCTTATCACAGCAATTTGAGTTTTGTCTGATTACCACAGCTAAAGGTATAACCCCAATAAGCACTAAAGATAAATAAGATGCATAGCATCATACCCAGGAGTATAAACACGTTAAGCAGGAGCTGAGGATTATAGTGACCCAGTGTGAATATTATATCCAAATTTTGAATGAAATTAAACAAATAAAGAGCATAACTAGCACCCCCAAATACTTTAAGTATAAATGAATCCTTGGATATTCCATAAAATGTTATCCATGGATAATTCCAAAGGACTGGAAAGAAAATTATGAACCCCCCAATCAATAATTATTATATTTTACCTTTTATTTAAACATCATGTATAAGGTTGTTTATCATATAGTTGTTTTTACACAGACAAACTAGTTCATGTTTTAGTTAAAGCTATGCAAAGTACAAACACCACATTTCCTGCCATGAATGTCCCCAGTTTTCATATCACCCTCCCAAGTCAATCTACCATTTTTGTTTCTGAAACATAATTTTTTTTCTATCTCTCACTCTCCATTCCCTCCCACCAACCCCCCCCCCATATGTCTTTGGTACAGAAGTTTTATCTTTCTCTTTCTCTAAAAATATTCAGTGTGGTCCCAAAACTTAAAAAAATAGTGGTCAGAAACAGAAAACAAATTTTAGTTCGGAAAGTTTATGTCTACCATCTTCTTTTTTCTTGGTATTGCTTTAATTATTCATGGGCATTTACTATTCCAAATTAATTTCGAGGGCATTTAATCCACTTCTTTGAAAAATATCATATTCTTAAAAGGATTGCTTTAATATAAACAATGCTTTTGAAAGTATTGTCATTTTTGTTTGTTTGCTTGTTTATTTTTGTTTGGGGGCCACACCCAGGGACGCCCAGGGGTTACTCTGGCTATGTGCTCAGAAATTACTCTTGACTTGGGGACCATATGGAATGCCAGGGGATCGAACCGTAGTCAGTCCTAGGCTAGCATACACAAGGAAAATGCCTTACTGCTTGCGTCACTGCTCCGGCCCCTAAAGTATCGTCATTTTAATGATGTTTAAACCTTGAGCAGGGTATAAGTCTCCATTTTCATATGTCATCTATTATTTATTGAAGCAGATTATTTTTTATAGTTTTCCTTGTATAGCTCTTTCATTTTTTAAATAAGTTAACTCCAACATACTTGTTCTTTGGTAACACAATTGTGAATGGGATTATTTTTATTCTGTCTTTCTTCTCTTCCATATTTGTTGAAACGAAATTCATGATTTTTGCATGTTAATTTTTAGCCTACTATTGTATAAATCCATAATTTCTAGAAAAATTTTTAGGATTTTCTTTCCTTTCTTTCTTTTTTTTTTGTTTGTTTTTCTTTTTGGACACAAGGTGACTCTCAGAGATTACTCCTGGCTATGAAGTCAGAAATTGCTCCTGGCTTGAGGGATCATAGGCAATGCAGAGGGAAGAAACTTAGGCTAGCAGGGGCACTTGAGCCACCTTTCCAGCCACTTTTTTCCCCAGAATTTTCTAAGCATAGTATTGTGTCATCTGCAGTGTGAGCTTGACTTTATCCTTTCCTATTTGGATGCCCCTGACATTTTTTTTTTATTGCATTATTGCTGTGGCATGTAATTCCAGTAGTGTGTTGAACAGAATTGGAAAAAGGTGAACACTTTGTTTTATGCCACAACAGAATAAAAGTCTTCAGTTATTCCCCGTTGATTATAATATTTTCAATAGACTTGTGTTAAAATGACCTTGACTAATTTGAGAAATGTTCCTTTTATTCCCATCTTGTTCAGAGTTTTATCAAGAATGAGTGTTGACTTTGTTAAATGCTTTCTTTGCAACTGTTGAAATGATCATATGACTTTTTTGCTTTTCATTTTTATTATTAGGAACGTTCTGCCTATTTTTGTTAATCATTTTTAATTTTTTATGCTGTCATTAAGATATTTATGTAGTCCCCGATGAAAGCTTTCAAAGTTATAAATTCCTCATAATATCTCTTTGCTATATCCTACCAATTCTGATAATTAGTGTCTTCATTCTCATTTGTTTCCAGGAATCTATTGATATCCTCTATTATTTCATATCTGACCTACTGATTACTCAGTAGTGAATTGTTTAATTTCCAGGTGTTAAAATTATATCTCTGTGTTTGTTTGAAATTTATTTTTAATTTCAGTGCATCATGCTCTGAGATGAGAATTCATGCAATTTATGTCTTCTTGATTTTATGGAGGCATGTCTTATGGCCTCCAGCATAAGGTGTGGCTATATGTAAGCAATTCCATAAATTATGTTCCTAACTAACTGTTTTATGATTTATATATTTTCATAACATTAAGAGCATACCGTAATATCTTATGCAAATTAAAACAGCATATTATAGTATATCTCAGAAATTTGATTAATATAAACATGCAAATATCTTCTAGAAGATATTATTAAAGAAAAAAGACCCAAGATAATATTAAATAAGGCAAACAGGATCCTAGGTGAGATTCTGTCTAGGGATACAAAGATGCTTGAACATTCATAAATAAGTAAAGAGTACCTCAATAAAAATTACAATTTTATTGGGGCTGAAGAGAGGTAGGGTATTTGCCTTGCATGCAGAAGGATGGTAGTTCCAATCCTGGCATCATGTATGGTTCCTTGAGCCTGCCAGGAGTGATTTCTGGGTGTAGAGCAAGTAGTGACCCCTGAGTGCTCCCGGGTGTGATCCAAAAAAACAAAAATATTTTATTATTAGATCAATGCACTAATAAAATACTATTGAGTAATTACAATATTGATTATGAAAATCATATTATAGTGGACATAGAATTATGTATAAATAGTTAGGGTTAAATGCATAAAATCCATAGCTAATTGTTTGCTCAATGACATTTACATGAAAAACAAATAATGTTTTTCGTTTAAGATGGACAGAAGGTAGAAGGAATCTCCATTCTCACTTTCATTATTTAATGTAGAGTATCTGTCATGTCCACGATTCTACAAGGGAAGTAAAATATCTAAAATTTAAAACTATTTTAAAACATCATGAAGTTATCAAAAAAAGCTAAGGTTTCTTTAAAAAGTGCTAGAACATCAGAGCAAAATAGAAACATGATAGAGTATAAAACTCATATTAATATATTTGTTGTGTTTTTAATTGCAAAACACATCTAGATAGGAATAAGAAAGTGTCTCTATAAGTGAGTGCATCAATTGCATCAAAATATTTTTATATAAGGGTGAACTGGGTGTAGAGAGTGTAATATGTGTAAAATGTAAGAGTCACAAGCAAAAAAAGATAGATTTATTTGGAGAATATTGTATCCTAAGGATCTGAAGAAATAATTGCTCAAATAACCATTTACATAAATCAGTATATAAATTCAATATTCTCTATAAAAATCCTAGACTGAGACTTCAAGAAATAGGCTAAACATTGTCCATATTTACATGGACCTACAGAATTCTAAAATATTAAATGATTTTGAGAAAAAATTAGGTAGTACTTATCATATTTCTCAAGTTTGAAGCTACATTAATCAAATAAAAGACATTATACAAACTAATCAGATAGTGCTATATTATTGAAATATTTAATATTAGAATACAATGATGGTGAGATAAATGGAATAGTATTGGAATTTCAGAAGCAAATGTTCTGATATATAAACAGCACTTCTGTATATATAACCTTGTTTATATATATAAAGTATATATATTTATTAAAAATATATGTATTTATGTATATTAAAGTTTATATATAAACTCTATATATAAACTTCTGTTTATATATAACTCTTCTTTTTATATAAGTACAGTTGATATATAGTTAAAGAGAAGGGCATAAAATGGTGATAGAAAAACTTCTTAAACAGGTTTTGGAAAACTGCATAGTAACAATAAAAATACATTGAATCACTATTTCACATATCTACAAACATCAATAAAAATAAATTTAATCTAGCATAGGTATTATACACAAAATTTAAAATATATTGAAAATAACACATTCATCATTTAGTTATGATGTCTTAAAATTAAGCCATCAGTAATAAAATCAAAACATAGATAAATATGGTTAAAATGTTCTGCATAATGAAAAGCAATAGAGATATGAGATGGGGTAAAATATACACACCCCCAGATCATTAAGCTTTGTAGTCTCAAATGGGCTCGAGTAGAGCCTTTCAGCAACCAAACCACTAATGGAAACCTTGCATTAGTGCCCTGCCCATTGCTGCCATATTTCTGCAGAAAACTGGCACATTATATCTACTATGGCCCCCAAGGAATATAATGAATGCCTATACTCCAAGGAAATTAGGTCCAGGCTGATATCTCTGTGGCAGTGGATGGGAGCATATTCCCTGCCTGCATGAACTACAGCAGTCCAATGGCAACCTGATACTTCCAATAGAAAGGGTCCAGTTCTGTGACTCAAGTTGATCAGACTTCCAAGTCACTTAAGTTTTAATATATAAATAAAAGCTCTGGATTCTGTGACTTAAAACAACAGCAGCATCTCGATATCTTGTAGGATCAGCCCAGAAGTATCACAGGAAATCTGATGGTAAAGTTACATAGTAATCTGCCCACTTCAGTGGGACTAACCAATAGCAAAAATGGCTCTACTAGTACCAAACCAAGTCCAGTCAATATGTATTAGTAATCTTTAGATGATTATAAAAATATTTTCAAACTGGCCTGTGTTGGCTTAAGATATGGGGGGGGGGTAGGGGAGAGGATATGGGAACTAGGATGAGAACTGAGGTGGACGAAGGACTCTTTGGTGATGGGAGTTCCCCTGATTTTATGTTAATTTGTACCTAAAATATGATTGCCAACGATATGTAACCCAACATGTTTAAAAATAAAAAATTATATTAAAAAAAAGATATGGTCACTATAGTAGCCCTCGTGTTGTAACAAGGAATATGAAATAAATTTGTTTGTGTCTGCCTAGACTTAAGCTATGGTGGTCAGTGATGACTGGGGATACCGGTGAAAGAAGAAATGGTTATACTAGTGGTGGAATTAAAAATTCAATACCTGAAATAACTGTAAATTGACAATTTGATAAATCTCTGTTATAATATAAATTATCAAGAAAAAATAACAATAAAAATATTCAATCACCATACATAGAGTAAGGGATGCTTATCCAAGATACAGAACAGAATTCACAATAATCAACAGCATCCCAAAAATATGACCCCTTCAGAAGGGGAATGTACTATAACAGTCCAAAGAAACTGCATAGATGAATATGAACAAAAATAATGTCTTTAAACTTCAAGAATTCAATGAAAAATAAAAGAGAGACATTGTTTTGATTTGTAATTTGAAATTAAACAAATATTGCTTCAAACCAGTTGATAAAGAAATAAATAAGAACTCTGCACAGTGTTGGAATTATAAATTGCCTCAAGAACTTGGAAACACATCAATAGTTCTAAAATATTCAAAATTAATATACTTTATGATCCAAAAATTCTGTTTCTAATCTCTCCTTTAAAAACACACTAAATTAAAAATTACAAACACGTGACATTCACTTCCACATTATTTTCTTTGACCAATAGTAATGTAAATTTTGTATTTATTTATACTTGAATGAAAAAATATATAAATAACAAGATATGGTGTAAAATTGCTGGATGTGCGGCAAGTGAATGAAAGCATGCTGAAAAAGAATTCATAAAAGTGACTTAATTAAAAGCATATAATTTTTTTCCAAATTTTCAGATTATACTCTATGAGTTCACATGTTAACTATTGTAAACTAACAGAGTTTTATTTTGTCTAAAAATCAAAACAAATCTGTTTCTCCTACTTTAATTTTTCTAAAATTCATGAATGACATTAAGAGTAATTGTAAATTTTGGCTCCATTTGTAGGTTTTAAAATTAGGTAATGTGGTGGAAAGCATTGCCTTGGAATGTCACTTCTCTTTTTTTATTAAAACAACTTGGAATTAAAATCAACAGTATTGCTTTTTCTGCTGGTTTTATCTAAAGTACAAACTTTGAAATCAGTAATATGCTAAATTATACAAATATTATATATAAGTATGCTATACATTATGCTCGTTAAAAATAAAATTATGCCATTAAAACAGATAAAATAAAGGCAACATAAATATTCAGGAAAATCTCTTCTCAATTTCAAAATAGTCATTGAACTATGCATAGTTATATTTCTGAAACCTATAAAATATTTGATAGTGTAATGATGGGATCTCAAGTAACACAATTGGGGGCCGGGCGGTGGCACTGGAGGTAAGGTGCCTGCCTTGCCTGTGCTAGCCTAGGACAGACCACGTTTCGATCCGCCGGTTCCCTATATGGTCCCCTGTGCCTGCCAGGAGCGACTTCTGAGCAAATAGCCAGGAGTAACCCCTGAGCGTCACCCGGTGTGGCCCCCAAACAAACAAACAAACAAAAAAGTCAAGTAACACAATTAACTAATTTCATCAGTAAGAGAATTTTATGAATAACCTCTGAAAAAGTATAGTAAGAACAGAACTGTGGAAATTTTTTAAAAATTGTATTTCAGTTTCTGTTCTCTCTCTTTCCATATATTTGGAACTATGTACTTAGTTTCCCTAACTTAGATTATTCCCCAAGTATAAATTTGTCTGTAAAATAAAATAATGTAATATATTTAATACATATAACTTTGAAACAAATAAAACATTAAAGTGAATTAAGAGTATTTTCAAGGATGAAAAAATTGGAATTAAAGCCTAAGTTGCCATGTTGTCCAGGAATTTCAAGCTCTGTGGCTAATAATTCAATGTGTGTGTGTGTGTGTGTGTGTTTGTAGTGTGTTGTAGCTTTGGTTACCAGGATTTCCAAAAGTGTAAGAATGTGAGGAAAATATCTCCACTCACTCCAGAAAAAAAAAAAAAGGCCTAGCCCATAATGTCAGCCCAAATGCCAGTATATCTGGAATTTTGAATAGTTTGGTGTTTCTGCAGAGAACTTTAGTTGAGTGGTGAAGTTGGGCCCTTAGCTCAGTGACAGTCATGCTCCATGGGTACAGTTGGCATAGCTTTGGCTCTATGCTCTCTACAGGAGCCCTGTTGTATCATCCCCAACTCCCAGACATTATTCTTTTTTCACGCTTCTATTGAAATCCAGCTTCTACTGGAAACCAGTTACTATTTTCTTTGTTCAACTTTTATTTTATTGTCTTATTTCTTTATATACCACATATGAGAGTTAATTCTTTGTCCACCTCACTTACTTAACTTCATTAAGAACCATTTGAAGCTAGCCAAATGCATACACGTAGCAGCAAATTGCATTATTTCATCTTGTATTTTTAAAAATATTCATTGTACAAAAAAACATACCTTTGTTCATTTTTAAACGGTCTATTTTTTGAGATTTATTAATTTACTTTATGTAAGTGCATTTTTGTGAAGACAGAGATGACCAGTGTATTATGAAACCTATTATTCTTTTGAGATGAGTCATTCTTCATATTTAGCTAAAAGTAATAACACTAAACATATTTACTTTTTTTTTTTTTTTTTGGTTTTTGGGCCACACCCAGTGACACTCAGGGGTTACTCCTGGCTATTCGCTCAGAAGTCGCTCCTGGCAGGCACAGGGGACCATATGGGGAACCAGGGGATCTAACCGCAGTCCGTCCTAGGTTAGCACAGGCAAGGCAGGCACCTTACCTCCAGCGCCACCGCCCGGCCCCTTACCTTTTTTTTCTAATTGAAAAACCATGCAAATAACTGTCTGATTCTGAATCAATCCACACCAATAATGGCAGGGTAAGTGGATTATGCATAACGGGTTCTGTCACCACAATTCAGAACTAAAGCTATATTGGAATTTTTCTTAAAGATACTTTTTTTTTCGGGACCAGAGAGATAGCACAGATGTAGGGTTTTGCCTTTCATGCAGCTGTCCAGGATGGACCAGGTTTGATCACAGGCATCCCATATGGTCCCCCTAGCCAGGAGCAATTTTTGAGCTCAGTAAGCCTGATAGTCACCAGGAGTGACCCCCCCCTCCAAAAAAAAAAAAACCTATAAAACAACAAAGAAAAAACCACTTTCTTTACCTTTTGCAACACAGAAGTATTTTTGTTTGTTTGTTTTTGTATTCCTATTTCAGTAAAGTTTCTTTCTTCATATAAGCATAATTTCGTGGACTTCTTCATTGAGCATTTCTTGTGTCACAATCTCAGAGATTTTTCTAAGGGATCATTTAAAAATATTTATTTTACACAAATAGTGAGAAGAAATAAACTGCAAAATGCTATTTTTAATTGAATCACACATGGCCAAATGGCCCAGTTCCTAATGTTGACAGCATAATAAGTAGTACTTGGAAAGTTAAAATAATAACCTTGGTAATATTTCACCATTAAAGGCATATGATAAGAACTAAAGAATTAAATATCCACTTCTGTGTTGACTTTATTGGTATTATTGAGGAAATAAGGATTGAAATTAATTATCATTTTAAGTTATCTTGATCATTGAAAAAGATATGCTTGTCAGCAATAATAAAATGTATGCTATGTCTTCCCATGAATCATCTATTGGTTTAAGTTCCCAAAATTATTTTCACTTCATATATTTTTCTACATTAATTGATCTCTGGAGTCAGAATTATTGTAAAGCAGGTAGAACATTTGCTTTTCACACTACCAGCACAGTCGATCTCTAGCACTCACATATGCTTTGCCAATAATAATTTCACAGTAAAGAGCAAGGTAGACTTTGAGCTTTGACATGTGTTCCTAAAACAAAAAAAACAAGTAAACAAAAGGTGAGCTCTCATTTGGGTAAAAAAAGAAAAAAAAAACATGACACCTGCAGTTATGATTTGAAATTGATTCAAGTATTTGGAAAATGTTTCAATGACAGTTTTATGAATGGTATAATGTAGAAAGGTTTTATTAAAAACTAATAATTGTATTAGAAAAGTGAAAGAGATGTCAATTTCATTATTTCAGAATGACAAACCTTATTATGAAGCTATGCATGGTACCAATGAGAAAAAAAAATCAAGCAGAATTGCTAATTTATAAAGAATTTTAGTTTTTGGTTTTTGACCACACCCGATGACGCTCAGGGGTTACTTTGGCTCTGCACTCAGAAATCACTCCTGGCTTGGGGTAACCATTTGGGATGACTGGGGATTTAAACCAAAGTCCATCCTAAGTTAGCATGTGCAAGGCAAATGTCCTACCTCTTGTACCACAGCTCTGGACACTAAAAAGATTTCTTTTCGGTTTTTGGGCCACACCCTGTTATGCTCAGGGTTTACTCCTGGCTATGCACTCAGAAATCGCTTCTGGCTTGGGGATCATATCTGACGCCGGGAATAACCTCGGTTCATTTTAGGTTAGTGCAGGCAAGGCAAATGCCTTACCATTTGAGCCACTACTCTGGCCTCTAGAAAGACATTTTTTTTTTTTATCTAGAGTAAAGTGTTGGACTCCTTTTACCACTCTTCATCACCATCACTGCATTTACTATAGGAGTTCTCTGGATTGTCTAAAGATATAGGAATTCTGAGGTAATGTGAAAATTTCCAAACATAATAAAGATTTAAAATTCAATAATTTCCTAGTTATCAAAACTTAGGATTTTCCCTTAAATTTGAGTTGTACACTACTAATCTGCACTACTAAGGTAATATTTTAATTATTATCACTATTCATTAAGTGCTACTGGAACTACATTTCAAGTATGAAATTCAGTATCTGTGACTGTGACATTCTAATCACTGACTTTAAATTTCTTTTTCAGTGGAGAAGCCAGGGTAATAGTATGGCAAGTAGGTATTTACAATGAATGTAGCAAATATATGTTTAATCCCCAATACCTATATTGTCTTTATGTCTCTTAGAAATAATCCTGAGTGCAAAGACAGGAATAAGCCCAGAGATCAATAGGAGTGCCCCCAAAAACAACAACAAAAAAGAAAAAAATAATATCTAATGGTATGCTAAAGAAAGATTGCACAGATAAGGTCCTTGCCTTACATGTGGTTTAATGCCATGCAGTACATAAGATGCCACACACCAACAGAATGGAACTCTTTTTCTAGCAAAAAACTAAAGAGCAAATACTGAGGAATGCTAGTTATGAACTAGAAGGAAGAATTAAGTAAATTAGTTACTTCTTTTTACTATTTCAAATTTAAAATGTATTTCAGTACTTATAATAGGGTAAATTACTGAAAATTGTAGACAGAAATGAATTAATGCACAAAATTAATAGACACCTTTTAAAAGATGCTCATAATGTATTACATTTTGAACATATTTAGAAATGAATCAAGCATGTATAATACAGAAATATATATATATATATATATATATATATATATATGTCAGAGCTATAGAAGATTTTACCTATCAGATTTTTAAAACAAAAATAAAAAGAAAACTATGGTAGTAATTATTTAGAGGAGAGGAAGATTTGTTAATAAATGTAGTATTTTTCTCTTAAATGAAAAAAAAATTCTTTACATTGTTAGAACTGTATATCTTGCACATTGAAATCAAAATGATCTCATTCATCGCCATCATCCCGAATACATATTTATTCTTCTGGAACTCAATTGAGGAGATTCACTGCTCATATAAAAATGGCAGTTATTTTTATTGAAAATTAATAAATTGTCATTTAATTTACCTTATACATTGGCTGCATAGTAAAGCTAAGCTGATCTTTAAAATACTATGTGTTCTATGAATAGAATGTTTATAAATTTGAAAGCTCTAGGAATATTTTCTAATGGGGTTGAGTCAATAGTCCCAACTCCCCTGTCATTGGAGAATTCAGCAAACTCATCCCACCACCATTTTGAAGCTCTACCAAAACTCTCTACCAAACTCCCAAAGAAAATTACAACTGCTGAGAATTCCCAAATATTCTCTTCCAGGCCGATATCTCTGTAGCATTCTCAGAGGTTGTGGAGGCAGATTCCAGTTTCTGCATTAACCACCGCACACTACATGCTCTGAGAGGTACAGCCCATCTCCATGATCTAATCTTATCCAACTGCTAAGTCAACACATTTAAATCCCGGACCATGCTAGCAGCTGCATGACACCTCAACATTCTATGGTATTGTGGGCCCAGGTGTATCACAGGAAATATGATGGAAATATAATCTACCATAATCCTTGAGCTTAAAATGTGACGCAGAAGGATTAACTAGCACCAAAAAAACCTACTAAAACAATGATTATAGAAACATCATGAAGAGATGTAACAAGCACACCAAATGCGCCCTTGTTGATGTAAGGTTTTTTTTATAAATTTATTTATGCACCATAACAAACAATATAAAGTAAATTTGTGCATGCAATGAAGCAGGCTATGGGCATAGGTGAAAAATTGGGGACCACTGCTGAAGGGAAGGTAACACTGGTGTTGGTGGGATTGGTGTTTGAACAACTAATGCCTGGAGAGAATATATCATGGACAATATCAGTGTTATCCTGTAAAATAAATGGAAAAATAATAAAATATTCTGATTACTTCAAACATTTTGAAGGTAAATACCCAAAATTCAAATTGCTGTAACATGCAGCAGCTCAAGTCAAAGTTTGCTGAGGACTTCCCATAATTTACTATCATTTTATTACTTTTAAATTATTTTACTGAAATTATCTAAAATTTTTAATAATTAAATTAAATTTAAATAAATTGGAAATGCATATTATTTTAATCCATAATTTTTTTTTGCTTTTATTTTTGTTTTTTGGGTCACACCCGGTGACGCTCATGGGTTACTCCTGGCTATGTGCTCAGAAGTCGCTCCTGGCTTGAGGATCATATGG
Organism: Crocidura indochinensis; assembly: GCA_004027635.1. NCBI lineage: Eukaryota > Metazoa > Chordata > Mammalia > Eulipotyphla > Soricidae > Crocidura > Crocidura indochinensis. The sequence continues at coordinate 20,674 of PVKC010006707.1, forward strand.
GAAAGTGGGGGATCGAACCGAGGTGCGTCCTAGGCTAGCGCAGGCACCACCGCCCGGCCCCTTAATCCATAAATTTTAATTTAATTTGTTTTAATCAAAATTAACTAAACTTAAATGTTATATGTAAATATCAATTAAATTAATTAAGAATAATTAATTTAAATTAATTAAAATGAAACATTGAAATAATACTTTATTAGCTATGGACTGATAAACCAGTCGAGTTGGCCAGGTGACACAATAATTTATGTTCAAATGCTATTAATACATTAAAATGCAAAAAGTATTTGTTAGTAGTTTGGGGTTTAAAAATCCTGTTTCCTTTTATTGTCTTCTAGAAAATGTTCTTCTGACTTTAGAGTTCATTCCCTGCCTCACTGGAAACAATCTTTTCAGCAAAATATTTTTTGTAAATCTAACCACTGTTAGAGATATGTTGGTCAATAATATATGTTTGTAAAATATATTTTAATTTAAGTTATATGATTGAAATTGTATGGGCATATATGAACTCTGTAAAATCAGAAGCACTAAAAAGTAAAAATATCAGGACCAGAGTAAAAACAGGCATTTGCTTTGTATGCAGATGACTTGGAACAGTTTGATTCTCGGCATCTCATATGGTCCCCTGAGATTGCCAGGAGAGATTTGTGAATGCAGAACCAGGTATAAACCCTACATGCCTCCAGATTTGGCCCAAACACCACAAAAATAGGGACCAGAGCTATAGCTCAGGAGTAGGGCATTTGCTTTGCATGCTGCTGACCCAGGACGGACTTGGGTTTGATCCCCAACATCCTATATGAACCCCCAAGCCAGGAGCAATTTCTGAAGTCAGGGGTAGTCCCTAAACGTCACTGGGTGTGACCTAAAAACAAACAAAAAATAAAGGAGTAAAATTATCAAAGGTCTGTATTTATTCTACCTATAAGTTTATATTTTAATAATTATTAACTAATATATTGGATCAAGTTATTCTTTGGTTCCTTTCCATTCTTCCTTCCCTTTCTCACACTATCTTTTCTAAATTGTAACAGTGCATTCATTTATTTTCTTACTTTCACTTATAACATTACATGTTCTAAATATACATAATTTATATCTGTATATTAAAGTCATGATCAACATCAAAAGTTCTGATTTTTGCTTTATATAGAAATTACAAATTGATACTTTTCCTATTTTGCTCACTCTCTTATTTGTTACCTTTTATTACTGTTTTAAAATTAGCATAAAATTTCCCTATCAAATATTCATTCTCTAACTGATTTGTTTGAGCCAACTTAATGGTGCTAATATCTTGGGGTCACTGTTCCCAGTTTTGGGATTCCATTTTAACAACTTTTTAAATGATACTTTCTTTTTATCATGTTTGCTAACCTTTTTGTGCAAATATCACCTCCATCAATTATAAAACGTTTTTTTTTTATCTCTTCAGATATTTCATCTATCACTTAGCTACAGGGACACGGATTTTTGTGTCATAATTTTCCAAAGAGGTACTACAGAGGTACTACAGTGAGTAAAGATGTGATTTGTAAGCGGGAAACCTGGGTTTAACCCCTGGCACAACAAATGCCCACTGATCCCTAAAAGCAATTCTCCTGAGCTAGTCAAGATATGTGATCCACAACTTTTGTTTGAATGGTCAAACACATGCAAACACACAACTAAAAAATTATGAAGCCATATAATAATCTAACAGCACCATATATGCATACAAGTCAGTTGGCAAGATTTCTATCAATGTAATTGACCTATTTCACTTGAATTAATCTTCCCAATATTTGTGCTCATCAAAAGAGTTTTCTAAAGTCAAAATGAAATGCATTATTATTTAAAATAGTGTATGAATATGTGTGTATTTTATGTTCCCCACCTGGTTTTAATTGAACATGCATGATGATTTCAGTTTTAGCTCTTCTTATTTGATTAATATTTAAATATATAATTTGAATTACAAAATAAAATATATTTGGGGAATACACTTTTGTTTAGGGATTACACTCAGTGCTGTTCTGGGGTTTCTTCTTCCTGTGTGTTCAGAAATTATTTCTATGTTGTCAACGAGATAAAATTTGGGTTGACATTGTGCAAAACATCCACCTTGGTCCTTATAATTCTTTATGTGCTTTTGAGCCAGGCATAGTGATGCTCAAGAGAAACACTGGCTCTGTGCTCAGAGGTCATTCCTGGCTTTACACTAGAGCCAGACTAGGGTGAGCTATCAAATCTAAGATTCTGATATGAGATTATTAATTATCCAGCCCTTTTAACAATCTCTCTGACCCAGATTTAAAAGCATATTCAATAATCAATGGTCAATTTGGCTTTTGAATATATATTTACAACTAATCACAATACATATTTAATAGCTATGTGTCACTACAAATACAGTATAATAAAATTGTCCCTATTCTTTCCTCTGATTAAAATGTCAGTTCTGTCACTTATGCATATGTGAAACTCAGTCTATGCCTTGCTACAATTACTTATTTTAATCCATATTCTTTTACATCAATTTAGCAACAGAAATTTCACGTTTTGTCTTCATTTTATTTCACTTTATTAATCCTTTCATTTATGGGAAGAAGTATATAAGATTATAAATCCTCCTCTTTCAGGAATTTACTTGACTATTCTTACAGAAGATTATTTGGCAACAAGTTCTCTGATTTTTGATTGAGAATGCCTTTATGTCTTTACTTTAAAAGATAATTACACTGAATGGAAATTATTTTCCTTGTTAAATTCTTCATTAGACTCTCATTTATTGAGGAATCCAGTCTGATGACATTCCTAGCACTAAAAGTCTAAAGACAATTTTTTCTCACTTTCCCCCCCCACTATGTTATCCTTGCATCTATATTTCTGCAGTCAGAATGATAGTATTGAACAAAAAATGTGGGAGTGTATGGCCTTTTTAGCATTTTCCTTGATCGCTCTATCATGGGTTAAATTTTACTAATTTGTATTGCTTGTTTTAATTTTGATTCATGAGAATCGGCACAAAACACATAGAGATTTAAAGACAAAAATGGCTATTAAAAACCAATATCATTATTTTGTTATTCTATATCAGTAACTGGATATTGATTTTGATTTGTGTTTTGTTTCTTCAGATTTTTTTTGTTAACTTACATGCCTTATATTATTTTTTAAGACTCATTTACACATGATGTATTTGGTAATTGAACTTACGTTAGCTTGGCTTCTACTATAGATGGATGTTATCCTGCCTAGAAACTCTATTTTTTCATAGAAAAGTATACTAATTCATCATTTTAACAGCATTACCAACATTATATTTCTTGAGGAATTCTGCTCTGTCATTCTTACCATACCCCTATGACTGAGTTCTTTCACCATTTTCCCCAAATCCCTTCACCACCAGAGCGTCCGTAGTTACAGTTCCACTTATCATATCTAGAGCTGTCTCAATTGGAAATCAATTCCATGCTCTGTTTATCTGTAGCATATGATGTGGAGATAATATTTTACTTAGCATAATGCTGCAAACTGCATGACTTTATCTCTCTGGTAGCTATATAGCTTTTCATTATGTGTCTTATACCATATTTTGGGGGGCAATAGAGAATTATCTCTATATTCTTTTCCATAAAATATTGATGAAGACAATGAGGCAATAAACATCATGAAAGGATGCTTATCCACAAACTTGCATCCTTAGGAAATATTATTTAAAATGTTCAGCAATTTATGAAAATACTAATCTATCCATCTTATTAATGGATATCTTAGAATCACCCTCTGATGGTATGTTAAATTAAACTGTGATATGTGTATTTGTTTAATCTATTTGAATGCCATTTTGATTAGAAACTTTAATATTCCTCATTATTGACTTGATATTTTTCTGTAAAAATAAAGTGAGAACTCCCAGAATCTTTAAATCAAGCCTGAGAATGTTTCTCTTTTATATCATTTTCTGTATCAGTGAATTATCACTTTTTACATGACTGAACATCTTGACTTACATATATATTGTGTCTCATAGCTCTTTTTTTTTCAGATGTTAAATCCAAGTTATTACTCCATCCAAGCTACTCATTAGAAGCACTATGTTCATATTCATCAGACCTCTTTTATTTTAGTAAACTATCGTGGTTCTGCTACAGAGATGATTTTCTTTGATCTACCCCATATAAAGAGACAAAAGAACACAAACTCTCTTGAAACTTACGGTGCTATTGACATTAATGCATTATATTGTTTATAGTCAGAGTGATTGAATGATCTCACATGGGAACAGTAAGCTGGTGATTTTATTTATTTATTTATTTATTTTTTGGTTTTTGGGCCACACCCGGTGATGCTCAGGGGTTACTCCTGGCTATTCGCTCAGAAGTCGCTCCTGGCAGGCACGGGGGACCATATGGGGAACCGGGGGATTGAACCGTGGTCCGTCCTAGGTTAGCACAGGCACCTTACCTCCAGCGCCACCGCCCGGCCCCCTAAGCTGGTGATTTTTAATAGATAAAATAAAACTACTAGACAAAGACATGCTTACCTACTAATATTATTTTCCTCTGTTGCTATTAACAGGTAATCCTTATATTAAGTCTTCAAATAATTTCCCTGTACAAAATTCAAATCAATTTAGGAAAATCTACAGTAACCTTTTAAGATATATTAATAATGTCCAATTGAGCTAAGATAATTGAATTAAAAATGTACAGACTACCGAAATTCTGAATTTCAGAATTTCACATGCTGGCACTATATGGAGACTAATATCAGAAGATTAAATATTTTCATATGTGCATAATATTTTGGTCTAAATTCTGAATTCAGATCTAAAATGTATCATAACTTAGATATAGATATAAAGTAAAAAAAACATCTTGGGCACACAATTTGTAAATTCTCATAGAAAATGACTCCTTTCTTAAATTAGTATGCATGAATTATAATACAACACAATGCTTAGTGATCTTTAAAGTATCTAGATCTTATAATGAAATACAATATATATTTTATTACTTCTTAGTAGAAGTTACATTGCAAGTCCATTGACAAGAATCGTTACTCGTTGCTTATTATTATGTTGTCACCAACTTAAAATATGACACATACATAATGGTTTTTATTCAGTGAATTATTTATGTAACAGGACTTCATGAATATTTTCTCTTTTAATAACTATTATTAAGGATTTACTTTATGTCATAACTGTTCTATGTTGGTGGTAAGTAAGGGAGCTACAACTTACAAGTTGAATATTTTTGAGAATGAGGATAATTTTTAAAAAATAATCAATAACTGTGACATATATGATTAAAGGAAAACATTTACCCCAGGGTTAGAACTGACAAATGACAAACGGTAAATTGAGTCAGAGTTGCTCATTTAATGTAAAGAAGCACACAAGAGCTACAATTGGATAAACTACACTGAGATACTGTGTTAGATTGAATTATTGGAAAGCTATTATTGTAGTTGTTCAGATACCACGAGTGAGGTTTGGAACAGATAGAGGGATCAGGTCAAAGACACAGAGAGATTATTATTTTTAAAAATGAACACACAAAAAACCTTTGAAAAATGATAAGCCTGGGAGAAGCAGTTTGACTTGAACAAAAATTAATAGATTCAGTTTAAGAAACAGAATTGATTCGGATTTTCCAAAGTAGAATGAAGGCTTGGAAGGCCCAAATCAGAGCATAGATCTCAATTTATATTGCTAGAATAGAAAATTAAATAAATGTTACTTTCAAAGTGTTCAATTTGAAGAAAGAAATATAAAATATTTGTGCTTAGGTATTAATTTGATGTGGTATACATTATGATATATTTTGAACATTAGAATGATACCTAAAGTTTTATTGATATAAAATTACAGCAATTGAATAACTGAAAAGAAAACAGCTCATTAAGAAAAAGATAACGATTATTGACTGCCATGTGTTTTTAATTTTCAAATATTTTTCAATGCAAAGTTTAAATCTGTTGGGCAGAAATATTCATTTGTAATTTATCTTTATGTAATTTTTGACATGAAAATGAATTCTTAGTCAATATTTGTCTTTTTATCATCTTAGTTTCCTAAGTTTTTGTCTGCCATGAAATCACAATTTTTGTTTGTTTTTTGAACCACACACTCTGCAGCACACAGGGGTTACTCCTGGCTTGCGGGACCTTATGGGATGAATGCTGGAGATCAAACCAGGGTCTTGTGCAAGGCAAGCTCCTACCTCTGTGCTTTCTTTCCAGTCCTAAATCATAACTTTTTAGGTCAACTTTTAATTCAGAATTAATTAAATAAATACTGTTTAACTGGAAGAAATTTGAGTCTAATGTAGCTTCATGAATTCATTCACTAGAATCTTATGAGCCATATATGGAAAATGCCTGCTTATCCAGATACACAGAAAGAAGAGCCAAATTCTGGAAGCCACATAGCAGACAGTTAATAGTCAAGATAAATGCAACTGTAAATAGATAATAATTTATTAAAAATACAGATAAAACTTTATAACTAATTGTAAATATATAGCATAAAAGAATTAATTATTAATGTTTTCCATGATAAGAAGATATCATGTTACCTAAGATAAAATCATTTTGGCTATTTTTAAAATACTGCCCAAAATTGTAATTTACCTGTGTACACAGAAATGTTAACTGGATGCCATTAAATTCTTCTGCCAAAAATAAAACAGTAATGTGTTTTGGTATGTTGAGTGGCAGTATCTGGTCATCAATATGAATATGAAAGTTTTAAGAGAATTTAATTTTAAAAGGCAGGGCAAATATATGTTTTATTTTCTGACATAGGATCACTAGATTTCTTTGCCAATTTATTTGATTTCTATGGGTTTATCAATATAAATAAATATCAAAATCTTTTAACTTAGTACGTCAGTCATCTATGTAGAAAAATTAATTTATCCTAACTCTAACAATGTACATATTGTCATATGAATTTTTTTTGGGGGGTAACATCCAGCTGTGCTCAAGGTTTACTCCTGGCTCTAAGCTCAGAAATTGCTCGTGGCAGGCTCAAGGGACCATATGGGATGCTGGGATTCGAACCATCGTTCTTCTGCATGCAAGGCAAACGCCCTACTTCCATGCTATTTCTCCAGCCCATGTCATATGTATTTTTAATAACCCAATTTCTATAATCAGATGAGGATAACTTTATCTCTATCAAACAGTTTTTCATTCATATGAAGAACATATGATAGGTGATATATACACATATGAAACTATTTGGTTTTATTAAAAGTTTTCAAATGATCTTTTATATCATTTTCATTTTGATCATATATTTGACTTTTGATGGAACTATTATTTGTTGTCATTATACTAAATAGATTAGATTTCTGTATGACTGATCTTAACTTATAATGGTCTTTTTTTATTTGGGCCTGGAGTCCAAATATAATATTTTAAAATAATAGCACCTATTGCCTCCCACATTTCAGTTTTAACCTAGAAGTTTTTCTGGTTTTAATAGAAGATGGCATGGAGAATAAGTAGTTATTTGGTCTTGAATCCTGAAACTGCAAGTCAGCAGCTATTTTTCCAGACTTGATGTTGGTACTTATCGTTCCTAAATTAAATTAGACATTTTTAAAGCTGTGTAACAAGAATGTAGAAAGGAAACTGGTTTGAACTCGGCTTCATCTGCCAATAGCATTATATAATGAGGTAAACACTGGTAATTGTGTTTGGTTCAATAACACTTTTAATTACGGTTGAGCTCTCCTTCAGAGTCTATGGATTTTACTGGTGTAAAATAAACAGCTGAAAGCAAAGTGAAGGCAACCTCATGGATTTCTATTGCCTAATTATAGCACAGACACACTGCCTCTCCCTCTGCAGCCCTAAGCAAAGTAAATTTCGACTTATAAATTGATGCTCAAATCTTTTTCTAACAGGAAAACGATATGATTTGAGGATCTTGATATCCATATGTGCAGAATAAATTTATCTTAAATATGAAAAAGATGCTAAAAATCATCGTGTGATACAAAGTGAGTGCGGAAAAATGTGACAATTGGCAAAAAAAAAAAAAAACTTCAAGAAGACAAAATAGCTATTTTTTTTTGAGAAGTTGGTTCTTCTATATCTTTTCTTTTCCACATTGTTTTCCCTGTCCTCCATGTTGTTTCTGAAAGGAGAAGTGGAGGAGAATCTCATTACCCTTAAGCTCTAATCTCTGGCCTTCAGGGAAATTGTATCTTCTTTGGAAAGTTTCATCCAACTTTTTAAATATGTAGTGACAAACAGATCAATGACAAAATTAATTACAATTAACCAGCATTTTTGTTTGCCCCCCCTAGTAGTTTGTCTCCTACCTATGAAAATAATTATTTATAGGGACATGTCATCCACCACCATGCACTCTTGTATTTTTCATTCAATATTTCTTGATGAGTCGTGGCGAAAAAGAAATAACATTATTGAAATAATAATATTGAAAATTAAAATCTTATTTTATTTTGTATTTGGATTGCTACTATATTTGGCGAAATAAAAATAGTTTGGATTTATCTCTAAAACATTTTTTCCTAAAACATTTTCCTAAAACTTCAAAAAGGGGGCCAATTAATGAAGATATGCAAACTAGTTGGAAAAGGTCAAATGTTTGTTATTTCTTAACAACGGAGATAGACAAAATGTTTAACTTTTGTAGCTTACATCATGTTTCTTGAGTTACTTCCTGTTGTGACAAAAATGGATGGACAGATGGCCAGAAGTTTTGCCAGAATGTTTTCTTAATCCGTGGCTATGTTGAGGAGTTCACCCAATAGAATAAATATATCTCTTCAACTTAGAAACATGACCACAAAGTTAAATAGATATTCAAATTAAGATGTTTCCAGTAGAAACAGAATTTCAATAACTACTTGTTTTGGCTAACCACTACATGTTGCCTTCACCTTGTGTGAAGAAAGAATGGTCACTCATTATACCTTGGTCCAATACTGTTTTTGCACATCTGTTTCTCCTAATTTTTCCATCTATTCATGAGTAGAATGACAGTTCAGAAAATGTTGCTTGAGGCTAAATCTATCTGTAGGATTGTGTGTGTGTGTGTTGTGTGAAGAGTTTCTATGTCACTTTCATTTTAGAAACATTTATGATTTGATAGAATTATGACTGATAGAAAATTGAAATTTAACAAAACTTGGATTATATATTACCAATGTTTTACAAAAGCAAAGCTAATATAAATCAATAACAGTAGCAGAAGTGATCTCGAAAGATAAAATCCACAGTAGTAGCTGAACTAGGAGATAGGCACGCCAAAGGATTATGTGTTGATACCTGAGAAGGGGATTAACAGATTTCAAGAGCAATCCTTTAATCTTAACACAGCAAAGCCCAAATGCCTATTCCATAAAAATTCAGTAACTTATAAAATACAAACTATTAACACTGAATCATAGTGCTATCTGGAAATATATTGACTCTTACTCTGAGCAATGGCGAGATAAGAAGAGTATAGAAATTTTTGAAAAGAGAGGTTAAAAGGAGAGAGATGTTAGTGAAATGTTTAGGATACAGAGACACAGGAAAATTATGAGAAAAGAAGGAATAAAGTATAGTAATAAATTCAAAGAAAATAGGTATGAACACCTATCGAGATATAAGTTGTTAAATACAGCATATAAATGTCTAAAAACATCATCACACTTTATATATTTTAGAATAGAAAAAGAATATTTACTAAACAAAATATATTAAAATAATATTTAAACAGAATCCGCAAATGCTGGTATTGATGTACATGAGAAATCATTACTAATAGTATTGTGTATTACAAAATCTCAATAAAAAATACATGTTTTTTTTAATTTTTTTTATTATGAGAACAGAGATGCAAAGAAAGAGGAAAGGGTAAAGTTACAGTGGAAGGACAATCACGCATAAACAGAATTCTCAGTTGTCCCATCGATGATATCTCAGTCTTGAACTTTCAGCAATGAACAAGAAAAACAAAACAGAGCCCATGTACAATTACTTTGTCCCCCAAATCTCCAGAT
>PVKC010006708.1:0-30668 GCA_004027635.1 Crocidura indochinensis
GGAATGGCCCTTATTCTTTGTCACTATGTACCTTAAATATTACTGTAAAAGACTTGTAATTCACTTTGATCACAATGAAATTATTAAAAATGAAACTATAACTGACTTTCTACAGTAAACTAAATATAAAGTCGCTATCACTACTTTCTCTAATTTTAGTCGCTTCAAGGACTCATTTGGAAACTCAGGCGCTTCAAAGCGACAAGTCAGAATTAATTTTTTAAACTACAAGAATTCATATCAGCTTAATATAAACTTCACAAGCATTTTCAAAGTCAATTCAAAAGGAATTCAACCAGGGAGTGCAAACAAGGACTTCACTGGTTATGCAACTAAGTCTTTTGAGACTCTAAACCAAGAAAATTGACATCATTTATCTCTAAGCTACACATCAGAAGGGGGGAAATTCCCCATTTCATAAGCAGCAAACAATACTCCGATTGGTTTTAAAAATAGTTTTTAAGACGTGCGGCATTAGGAAGAACAAAAATGGCTGAAGCCAAGTTCATTTCGCCCTCCGAGACGGACATGGAGCACCAACTGCCTCGGTGGTATTCAGCCAGCCTTGCTGGGAATAACCCAGGAACAATTTCTCCACCATTACCACCAGGAACTCACAGCGGGTCTATCACTGGACTACAGAAAAAGGTTTCATGATCACACACACCACGTACCCTTTCTGGGGCCTCTTCCACGTAGGCCCAACTGACACTCCCAAGGTACCAAGTCCTCCAGGAAGTAGATCCAAAGTTCTATTAGGCCCTCAAGGCAGTTTCTATTTAAAGGGGCAGTGACCCAATTCATCTACCATGACCCACTGCTTTCGGGGAACCTCAAAATACTATAGATATAGCCATTTGCTAATTTCCGAGCGATTGAAAAAGCCCAAGAGCTTTTTCTTTGGGTTGTCTTCAAGTGGATCAAGTAAATAATATAGGGCCTCTATCATTTATTTTCTCTTCACTCCCCAAATCAGAAATATCTAGTGAGGTTTATTCCCAAGAGTGTTTTAAGGTTTGTAGAAGAAAAAGGCTTTCGGTAAGGATTGAAGAATGGAAGAAAGATTTGCAAATAAAAAAATAAAAGATGAGCCTAGGAAAAGAGGGAGAGAGAGAGAGCAGAGGTACAGGAGGAGAGGTGGAAAGGGAACAATAGTGTTAAAGAGGAAAAGGAAGAGTAAAGTAGGAAAAAGAGGTTGAAAATCCAACAGTGAAGCAAAGCAGAACTGAAGTCTGTAGCTCTGGGAAGATAGAGAGAGACAGACTAACTGCCAGGCAGTTTTTTTCATTCCTTAGAGATTTCTTCATACTTCCTGCATTTTGGGTCTAAGAGTCTTCTTTAATCCTATAAAAAGAATGCTGCACCAAAGCAGAGGTAGAGATGAAATGAGAAATAAAAATAAAACCACAACAACAAAAAGAAAACAACATAGTTCATTTGCTTTTCTCCTTATGAATGGAAAGGAAAGCAACTCCAGAATAAGCAGAAAAATCTGGTTAACTTCCGGTAAAGCAAAGCCAAAGGAAATGTCATAAATAAAAGCAAGATGATGTAACTAACAAAACTATTCAAATAGTACATGTAGAACAAACGTAATTAAAATGTTTAAAAAGTTTGATCTTTTAAATAAGAAAAACTTTAAAATATTAAAAAATTTGTATTCTGAGATCTGGAGAGATAGTTTGGGGGTAAGATAGTTGTCTTACAGGTGCCAACCCAGGTCAATCCCCTACATTGCAAATTGCCAGGAGTGATCTCTGAGTGCAGAGCTAAGAATAGCCCCTAAGGACCACTAGATAAGGCTCAAACCTCCCCACACACAATTTTCCCTTTGAATTTAGAAAACTAAGACATTTGGGAGAGAGAAATACAAAGCAAAGGTGTCATCAACAACACAAAAGCAGACTTTTTAAAATGACTTGAAAATGAGTAATACTAATAGTATATGTTAAATGTTTAGGTTGCAACTTAATCAGCAGGTAAAATACACAGTAGTCAACAGCATTAAAATAAAGCTGAAATTTTAGTGTGATACAGCTTTATCAAGAAAATGAATAGAACCCAATAAAATGAGTAGCTTTAAACTAGTAAAAATAACATTAAAACAGAAAACCTATACCAAATTGTCAATAAATAATAAAAATAAACAAATCAAGTTTAAAGTTGATTCTGAGAACAAAATATAAAGTCTAAAGTTGTTTCTGATAAAGAAAGGGAAAAAAACAACTATAAAACAGATTGCTAGGTGCTAGAGTGGAGCCACAAGCCGTAAGGTGTCTGCCTTGTGTGAGCTAACCTAGGAAGGAACGCAGTTCGATCCTCCAGCGTCCCATATGGTCCTCAAGTCAGGAGTGATTTCTTAGCTAATAACCAGGAGTAACCCCTGAACATCACCAGGTGTGACCCAAAACCAAAATAAATAAATAATAAATTGCTAGACCTGCAGCATACTTAGAAAATATGGTAAAAATAAGCTATATGTAGTCATGTGGAAGGGGAAAGAAAATATCTAGATTAAATAAGCAAATTGAGATATAAAATTTAGGGAAACATTTTAAGAGTAAAATTTCAATAATCCTAGACTTCCAATTAAATAAAATTAAATCAATAATGAAAAGTTTTCACAAGTAGAAAACCCAGACTAGAGAAGTTTACCAGCATATATTACCAGTTGTCCTGGCTCTACCAGCTATCTAGTCTTGTAGGGGTCAAGAGGATCTGTAAAAATAGAGCAAGCAAAAGGTAGGACTCTTGCTTGCTCACAGCTGACCTGATTTCAATCCCTGCCATCCCATATGGTCCCCTGAGCACTGCCAGGAATTATTCAGTTCTTGAGTGCAGAGCCAGGAGTAACCCTGAGCTTTACTGGCTGTCATCAAATGAGAATGAGAGCAAATGAGAAAATGAGAAAATGAGAGCAAGAGTGAAAGTGAGTAAGGGGGATTGGGGAGGGTAGGGAAGAGAGAGAGAAAGAGAGAGAGAGAGAGAGAGAGAGAGAGAGAGAACAAGAGCTACCCAGAGATGCTCTATTCAGTGAAAATGATTAAATCTTAGTGCACCGCCTGAAGAGAAAAAGAAAATGACAGCAGGTGCATGCAGTTGAGAGCAGAGAGCTGCAGGGATCCATGCAAGACACTCACTAGTCCTCCACAGAGCACTGGATAGAGGAATAGGCACCCACATTACCAAGTGGAAGCAAACATAGGCATCAATAATAATAATAAATAATAAATGTTGAAAATAGTTGTTTTAATTCTAACAGAAGATGTATAAGCCACAAGGGTTATGGAGCTTCCAAAGATTAGCTAAAATAAGATTTGGGGCAGAATATACACATTAGGTATTACTCAGAATCTATTAAAACTATTCCAATACTTATATAATTTATAAACCCTAAAACAATATTTATAACTCACTTCTGGTGCTCTAAGACAGAAAATATATAGAGATATAAAAAAATAGTTAGAAGCGGGGCCGGAAAGATAGCACGGTGGCAGGCCATTTGCTTTGCACACAGCTGATCTAGGATGGATGGTGGTTTGAATCCAGATATCCCATATGGTCCCTCGTGCCTGCCAGTATCAATTTCTGAGCGCAGAGCCAGGAATAACTCCTGAGCGCCACTGGGTGTGACCCAAAACAACAACAACAACAACAACAAAAAAAAAAACCCAAAAAAGTTAGAAGGGCTAGAAAGATAGTAAGTGGGCAGGCACTTGCCTTTTTTACACAGCTGACCCAGATTCAATCCCCCAGTACTCTCAGGAGTGATCCCTGATGAGAGACTAGAGAAAGTTCTATACAACACTGGGTATGACCCCAAAACTTAAGAGTGACTTATGACTTTCTTCCTTTTATGATTTATCATGCAATAAAAGGTACCCAGACAATAAAACAGGAATAAAGTGCTCAATTTAAGAGTGGTGACAATTATTTATAAACCACATGATCTCACACATGGATTGTCAACAGTAAATGACTGATACTTGAAGCCCATCTTTAATTTTCCTTTTTTTTTTTTTGGTTTTTGGGCCATACCTGGCAGTGCTCAGGGGGTTACTCCTGGCTGTCTGCTCACAAACAGGTCCTGGCAGGCACGGGGGACCATATGGGACACCGGGATTCGAACCAACCACCTTTGGTCCTGAATCGGCTGCTTGCAAGACAAATGCCACTGTGCTATCTCTCCGGGTCCCCATCTTTAATTTTAACATCATAATTAACTGAATATAATTTGTTACTTTTAAATATCCAAAAATTACAAATTACATTAAAATTCTTTTTATAATCTCTTAAAGATTTTACTGAGAAAAGATTACATTACCACTATATTTAGTGCAGTACTATTCACAACAGTCAAGGCACTGAAATCACCTAAATGTTCATCAAAAGGGGCAAAAGCAACAGTGGATAGTGGATAGTGTGCTAGCCTTGTGCATGGCTGACCTGGGTTTGATCCCAGGCATCCCATATGGTACCTTGAACTAACCAGAAGTGATTCCTGAGTGCAGTGTCAAAAGTAACACAAGCATTTCTGGGTGTGGCCCAAAAACAAACAAACAAACAAACAAAAAATGTTTATCAAGAGATGACTAGAAAGGACCACTAGTCAGTGGTCCTCAAACTTTTTAAACACTAGGCCAGTTCACTGTCCCTCAGACTGTTGGAGGGCCATACTGTAGTAAAAACAAAAACTATGAACAAATTCCTATGCACACTGCATATATTTTATTTTGAAATGAAGAAACAAAACGGTAACAAATACAGTATGCGGCCCGCAGGCTGTAGTTTGAGTACCACCGAGTCCTAAAGGAATAGTACCATGGCTTAGCATGCCTGCCTTGCAGGCATATGATTCTGAGCTCAATTCCTGATTCACTGCATGTGTGAAGACTCTTCCTGGAAGCTCTGCTGTTTCAGCTTTAGTTTTAGCAGTTCTGCTGTCTGATCCCCAAAACTTTCAGTCACACCACAGTCGACTAAGCGTGCTATGGCCAGGAAGTAGAACACCAGTGACCTCCACCAAACATTACAATCATAACAACTAGGAGTGTGTCCCCCAATATGCACACATGCAAGTACCACAACTAAAAGTGTATAAAATCTCCACAAATACTGTTGCTAAGTGTGCAAGTATCACAACCTGATGTGTGACCCCCAGCAAGTACCACAAAGCACTACCATGTCATGTGCACAATCCCAGTTACCACACCACCTTATCAACAACAACAACAAAGTAGGGAGTTAATCATAAACGATTTTATTTTATTAATAAAAATCTTTAAAAAAATGTAACTGGGGGCCCGGGAGATAGCATGGAGGTAAGGCGTTTGCCTTTCATGCAAAAGGTCATCGGTTCGAATCCCGGTGCCCCATATGGTCCCCCGTGCCTGCCAGGAGCAATTTCTGAGCATGGAGCCAGGAGTAACCCCTGAGCACTGCCGGGTGTGACCCAAAAAACAAAAAACAAAAAAAAAAATGTAACTGGATGAAGATGATATGCTGCTATATATATTCAGCAGATTCCTACTCAGCTAGTGAAAATGAAATCTTTACAACAGTATGAAAAAAAAATTAAGGTGATTATGTTGAGAATTCAGTAAGAAAGAAAAAGGTCCATACCTGAATGTTTCACTCATGAGTAGAATATAAAGAAACAAAGCAAATGAACTAACAAAACACAATAAAACACCTTGTAGAGCAAAGATCCAAATGCAGGTGACCAGAGGGAAAGGGGAAGGGCACAAGGAAGGACAGTACTATGGAATCAATTTTCTACTGATAAAGGGTACTAAAGTGTTGGTGGAGGATACAGTATGGTGTGTTTATATATATACACATACATATATACATACATATGTATACATATATATCGAGATATATCTCAAGTTTTGAAAATCAATGACAAAATTCTTTATGCTAAACTTAAGTTTATCATATAATAATAAAATACTATAAATGCAAAATGAATTCACTATATGTGAACAGTTTCTGATATAACAACAGCTCCCTTTCATACTGGAGTTAAGTATCAGAATGTAGATGTGTATGCCATAGCACATCCAAGTCTGGATCTAAGCTCCTTCCTCTGTAAGCTTTTCCTAAACTAGATGAGAGAAGGTGAAGTTTCTCACTGAATGTTCCCATTGACTGTGATTGATGGGAATAATTACACTGCTTAGCAGAATGTAATCACTCTCAGATTAAAAGCAAGAAGGCCTGAATGAAACTCCTGGGACACTGCACAGAGGAAGAGTTGTGTATGCTTCTCCCTAAATGTGTCTCCCTAGTACTGCTGCGAAGTTAGACATGGTTGAAGGACACAAAAGAAATCCTGGAGATATCACATATATGTGGCTTTTAAGATAATTGGATGAGGAAATGCAATGGAATAAAAATAGGATGCATAGATCAGCTTTGGGCCTAGAGAATAGAGCAGAAGGAAAGAAATAGAGTGGAGGGGAAGAGGAGAAGAGATGAAGAATTAATGAGGGATAAAAGGTCAAGGGATTCAGGTACATTGGTAGTGTAAAGCTAAATATCCAAATCACAGAATCAACAACACTGAAATCATGAGACCCAAATATTAACAACTGAACTAAAAAAATAGATCCCTATCAATGGGGAAGGAACTTCAGAACATTGATGGAGGGAAGTTGATACTGATGCTGCCATCAGCGCTGAAGCATTTATGTCTAAAACTCAACTATGAATAACTGTGTAAATCATTGTGCTTTAATTAAACAAACAAAATACTGCAAAGAAAAGAAATTCTGGGGAGTACAGCAAGTATCATTCCTGCTTACAAATAAAATCCTTATGTGAAAGGTAAAATGATCATCCAGCTTCCTTGTAAAGGCTAAAATAGAAGTTAAAAGTGGAACCTATGAGGGAAATGGAGAGCCTGTCCAGAGTACAGGCGGGGGGTGGTTGGGGAGGAGGGAGATTTGGGACAATGGTGATGGGAACGTTGCACTGGTGATGGGTGGTGTTCTATACATGACTGAAACCCAAACACAACTATGTATGTAATCAAGGTGTTAAAATAAAATAAAATAAAATAAAAAAAAAGAAAAAAAAAGTGGAACTAGTTTAAATAGTCAAATCGTTGACATTCCTTTGTAAAATAGCAGAAGATGAGGCATCTAAGCATGAAGAAACTGCATTTCTAATGTTACCCCGGGGGCGGTGGGGGGGATCAAATAATAGCAGTGCTATCATTGAACTTACATTATCCTTAGTACTTTTTGTATATAAGATGATACTTTTTGTTTATAAAAGACTGGTTGTTGTTTTATTTATATATATTTATATATATTTATGTAATATATATAAATATTTATATATATATTTTATATATAAATATATAATTTTATATATAGATGTATAGTATATGTATACATATTATAATAATATAATATATTATTATGTAATGTATATAATATAATACTTGATGTATAATATATGTAATATATGTTATACATTATATATTTAAATATATATTTATATATCGCTACTACAAAACAAAGATGACAGTTCAAATTTTAAAAATGTAAAATTGTGGGACACAATTATGGGATTTCCCCTACGCACACATACACACACATTAGAATGCCCAATAATTCTTTATGTAAATGAAAGCAATGGCAGCAAATTTACAACACATTCCAAAACAAGCTTATGAAAAGCCTACACTTAGTTTTGTACATTCTAACAAGATATGTAATTTTTCCTTTTTTACACACCAACTACCATAAAAACAAAGCTAAATCTAGATATACTGTAAAGGTACACCACACATCTTGCAGTGAAATAACCCGATAATGAAAATATGCATCTATAGGTTTTAAGAAAAATTAAAGACACTAAAATAATTCCCAGAGATGAGGGCCAGAAGGACCGGCTCAAGAATATGAAGCTCACCACAAAGAGTGGTGAGTGCAGTTAGAGAAATAACTACACTGAGAACTATCATAACAATGTCAGCGAATGGGGGATATAGAAAGCCTGTCTCAAATACAGGCAGAGTATGGGGAGGGAAGAGATGGGGGCTTTGGTGATGGGAAGGTTGTACAGTGAAGGGGGTGTTCTTGTTATGACTGATACCCAACTACAATTATGTTTGTAATAACGGTGTTTAAATAAAAAATTATTAAAAAAAAGAAAATGTGCTGTATGAGGTGAGCATATCAACTTAAATATATATTTATATAATATATAGTACACAAATTTTTTTTCAGGCCTTTCTCAAAGACTAAGGTCCTCTAAATATTACTGCAAGAAATAAAACCCTTTTGCTTTGCTTTGCCTCAGAGAGCTCTGTGAACAGAAGCAATGAAATAAACTAACAAGACGTATTCATTCCATAAAATATTATAAACAGGAAGTGCATTTATGTACTGACAATCACCAAGTGGCTTCAGAAAACAGTGTCCAAGTTCAAAACATGAGCAATGAAAAGCTCTGGGAAAGCCAGTATACCAAATAAACCTACTGTTTCTTTGTTATAACCCCCGAGGATATCATACTTTCTCTGTATCCTTCTTAAACTCCAATTTTACCCTTTCCAATATAAAGGGTATAGAATGTCTTATTATTTTAACGTGCACAGCGCAAAATAAAGTTATAGAAGCACATGCCCTCATTACTGAAAGAACACTAGGTTTGGTTAGTTTACTAAGTACCAAAGCAGATGGATTTATACACACAGTGTATTTTTAATCAAAATAATTCATTTTAAGATGAAAAAACTGAGCTTTAGAAAGACAAATAATTCTGAAAAAGAATTACACTACTGCTAACTGACAAGTAAACCTGAAAAGCCTTGTTGTTTTCACATTACTACACTATTTTCTACCCTAATGGTGTACAGAAGCAAGCAGAATTTTGAGCATTCAATATCTTAGGTTACCCATTTTATTTTTAAGACATTAATTTACTAAACTATATGTGCATATATGTATTTATTTCTTAAGAATGAAAAGATAGTACATGCATTATGCAGTTGATCCTATTTTGATCCCTGGTAATACATATGGTCCTCCAAGTACACACGAATGATCTCTAAGCACAAAGCCAGGAGTAGCCAGCCCTCAAAAACTAACTGCCAGATCTATATTCCCAACCCACATATATGAATTCAATACTCTGAATTTACAAGGTAATAAAAATACTGACAAAAATGAGAGCAATTTTTGAATATTTATTGTACTCTAGGAATTATACCAAGTGCCTTAAAGGAATTATTTTTATTACATCTCAATAATCCTAATAGGTATTACTATTCCTATTTACAGATGAGAAAATTGAAGCTCAAAGAAGTTAGGGTTTATGGTCTTAAATGGAACACCTGATAAAAAAGTAATTCTTAAACTCTAGAAAAGAACTTTAAGCTCATGTGGTTTTTTTTTTCATCAGTGAATTATGTGAACCTAATTTTTGCAATAATTTTCTATTAAAAATTAACTAAAAAAATAAATATGATTTATTTTTAGTTTTTCTTTAAATTACCTATATACTTTGCATGAAGATGTCATGAAGACTAAACAAGCGATGTATGGAGACGGTTTTCCATGGCTAATATTAACAGAATATTTCATTTAAATTCTAGTTTTTAGATCCAGGAATCTTGTATGAAATGAGCCACTTAATTGAGACGTATGAAGCAACCTCTCAAAAAGTCAGGCAGCCTTAAACAAAGATAGGATAAAATACCAGCAACTATGAACGCCTTCCGCTAATCCTCCAAACGCTCAAGATGATTTTTATTTAACACTAGATGGCGCTCACACCCCATCTGTTTAAAAATAGCTGTCCTTAACCTTCACATAGTACCCAGGCTATCTTAAGAAAAAAACACTACTTATACAACCTTCTATAATTCCATTTCTAACCTAATTTAATCTTATTTCATTTTATTTTTGTTTTTTTGGCCCCAGCCAGTGGTTCTCAGGGGTTACTGCTGGCTCTATGCTCAGAAATTATTACTGGCAGGCTCAAGGGATCCATATGGGATGCCAGAGCTGGAACTCAGTTGACCACAGTCAGGGCAAATGCCCTATCCTAGCGCTAACACTCCGGCCCTCTAACCTAATTTTTAAGCTTCAAAGTATCTCTCTCTCCCCTTTTGGAATGAGGTACTGTGATTAACTATGAAAATAACAGTTTCATGAATACAATTTTCCACATTACAACCTTCACCAAGGTACTATCTTCCCTCAAGTGTTCCAAAGACCTCTCCTTTCTCCCACCCCTCTTCTTCTGCTGCTGCTTTCCCCAGGAAAACTCAATTCTTTAGACCAACTCAAACACACAGCTAGTTTAAACACAAACCTGGGCCAGTAAGAACATGCGTTTCTTAAACACAGAATTAATAAGCTATAATATAATACAATAATAAGTTACAAATGTAGAGACCAGAGATAGCTCAAAGTACTGAACATGGTGTGCAGAAGGTTAGGATTTAGTTTCCAGAATCAGAAAGGCCCTTAGCATGGCTGGAAGCACCCCCTCAGGAAAGCACTGGAAGTAGTTGAGTAACTCTGGGTAACACCCCACCCTCCAAAGTTACAAATTTTATTGGCTAATGTAACAGATGAACGATCACAAAGTTTGAGAATATGAAGAGAGAAAAGATAAGAATAACTCAAATAGTATCTGAATGCTTTGAAGTTACCATCAGTAACTATTTCTATAGTCTATAATTTCTATAGTCAACTAAGAGAAAAGGGAATGTTCTAACATTCCTCTAAAATTTCTTTAAAATCTGTGGTACTTACAATAATGGTATCTATAATATTCTTTAAAACTATGCAAAATAGGGGCTGGAGAGATAGCACAGAGTAGGGCATTTGTCTTGAACGCATGTGATTCAGGATGGACGATGGTTAAGATTTCTTAATCTGGACACAAAACCATTAACTATACAGAAAACGATGAAAAGCTGAACTTGGAATTTATGTTCATTAAAAGAAAATCATAAGAAAATGAAGAGATGGGGCTGGGCAGTGGAGCTAGCCTAGGACGGACCGTGGTTCCATCCCCGGTTTCCCATATGGTCCCCTAAGCCAGGAGCGACTTCTGAGCGCATAGCCAGGAGTAACCCCTGAACGTCACTGGGTGTGGCCCAAAAACCAAAAAAGAAAAAAGAAAATGAAAAGATGAACATCAAAGAGTTTGTTTCAGAATATTTGAAAAATAAGACAACCTAATGGAAAAATGGAAGTCTTGGACTAGCACTTTACAAAGTAATATTTCCAAATAGACTTTTTTTTTGCAAACCTATTAATCTTTATAAACATCTAGCTATGCTTGATTACACTAGCAATAAAGAAAAAGCAATTCAATACAACAGAACACTAAAATGTCTAATATTAGAAAGATTAACAAGTGGGCTAAAGTAAGTCATAAATGGGATGCCGCACCACTGGAACACTACTAAACAGCAGGCAGGTGTGAGAAAATACTTCAGAACCCAGGATATCCAAACAGTAAACCAAAGTTTTATTTCTAGAAATAAACCCAACAGATATACAAACAAGTATACACCAAATGATGTGCAAAAATGTTTATAACTGCAATAGTCATAGATCTCCAAATGGAGATGACACAAATAGCTAGAGAAAAGAAAATAAATTTTCGTAGTTATGTATTTATTGTAGAATGAAAAAAAATTCCATTGAATTCAACAATACAAATGAGTATCATAAACTGAGTGTTCAGCAAAAAATGCAGATAAAGCACACAGTATAATATATAACATTTCTACAAAGTTCAAAGAAGACTAAAATAGTAGATTTAGAAGTATGTAGAATTTATCTTTAGGGAGAAAAATGAAATAGTAAGTAGAAAGTAGTTTGAGAGGGAATTCTAGAATACTAGTAATGTTCTATTTTTCAAAATATGAATAAAGTGACCTGAGGTTGAGCTCCATTGGCTGACAGGTGCTTGCCTTTGCTTTACCAAAGTCAGTCTCTACAGAAAATGGCTAAACAAATGGCTATGCCAGTGTTTCAAAAACATTGAAAGCTTGGGGCAGGATATTAGTATAGCAGGTAAGGTTATTTATCTTGCATGTGGTTTCCCAGGTTCTATTACATGCACCACATTCAATCTTCTGAGTTTTGTCATTAAATATTGTAAAATCAAAAAAAAAATGAGTGTTTCTCGAGTGCAGATTCAGGAATAAGCCCCTTGGGATGTAAAAGGTACAACATGTTTCTATGCACAAGGCAAAAGATGACTTTAATGTACACCAAAAAAAAGCTGAAAGCATAAGAAGAGATTCATTAGAATATTTTGTGCAGGTTATTGAAAAGCAACCTTGAATACTGAGGAACAAGAGAACCAAAGTATGGTCACAGAGCAGTGCAGAAAAAGACCCTCAAGTTTCACCCTGGCTGATCTTTGATCAAACAAAGAACCTCTTAGTGAAAGTTAAAGAACTCTTAATAGCCTAGCAAAACTTCAAAGGATTATCCCAATACAGGGTGAACCTGCAATGACTAGGATAGTTGTTGTTTTGAAGGGAGAGGAAGTAGGTAGGATTGGGGGAAGGAGAGAAACTGATGACTAAAAGCTAAAGAAATAGACTCTTCAGAGGTCACACATCACAAAGATAAAGAAATAAACTGATACATCTATGGCAAGTGATTTTAGGAAGGAATACAAGGCCATTAAATGGAGAAAGAATACTCTCTCCAATAAAGGAATGCTGGCATAACTGATATCTATCTGCAAACAAATAAAGTTGGTCTCCTGCTCACATATACACAAAATAGAACAATCAAAATAGAACACCAAACATAAAAGCTAGGAGGGCTAGTGAGATAGTTCAAAAAGCTAGAATGCACAATTGACCTACATAGGTCCAGAGTTTGATTCTGAAGACTGCAAGCCCCCCCCCCCCCAAGTACCACTGGACTGGTCCTGGTAGTGTGCACATAGCTGGGCCCAATCTATGTCGATAAAATAGCAAAAGCTCAAACACAATGGGATTAAAATTTAAAAAGATAAACTGGACTTAACTGAAAGTAAAACTTTCGTTGATTAAATGACATCCTCAAGAAAGTTTAAAAATAACCCACTAGCTAAGCTACAAGTCACTTACCAGATAAAGATTTAATACATACTAAACAAATCTTAAGTATATATACCTAGAAGTAGAATCAAATTACACAAATGGCTAATAAAACCTGAAAGATATTTGGCATCATTTGCCATAGGTAAATACAAAACTAAAACCTCGATGAGATAGCACTTTCACACTCACTAGGATGTTTTTAATTAAAAGTACAGAAAAGTAGAGGCCAGAGGGATGGTACAGTGGGTAAAATGCTTGCCTGACATGTGACCAAAGCAGATTAAATCCCCAGCATCCTATCTAGTACCCTAGATAGGGCTACTAGAAGTAATTACTGAGTACAGAGCCAGGAGAAACCTCTGAGCATTGTCTGATATGCCCCACCCAATACAGAAAATTAGTGCTGAAAAGTGTGTAAAATAATTAGAACCTTCATGCAGTGCTGATGAGAATATAAAATAATTCAGCCACTATAGATTACAATTTGGTGTCTTCACAAACATTTGTGTCTTCGCAAACATTTGAACACAAAAAACCACACGACCCAGAAATTCTGCTCTTAGGTGTCAATCTAAAAGAAGTGAAAGACAAATAAATACCTGAATATGTATGTTCAGATCAGCACAACTCATGATAGCTCAAAAATAGAAGAAATTCAAATGACCATCAGCACATGAACAACACAAGTGAGAAACATGTACTTATAGAGTAGTGTTCAATTGTTAAAAAGAAGTGCCTCTGGGGCCGGAGAGATAGTATGGAGGTAAGGTGTTTGCCTTGTATGCAGGACAGTGGTTAGAATCCCAGCTTCCCATATAGTCCCCTGAGCCAGCCAGGGATTTCTGAGCAAAGAGTCAGGAATAAATCCTGAGTGCAGCTGGGTGTGACCCAAAAAACAAAAGAAAAACAAACAAACAAAAAAAGAAGTGCCTCGAGCTATAGTGAGGAAAAGTCTCAGAATCATATTAAATAAAAGTCAGATAAAAGAATGCATATATGATATCTATAGCAATACAGTCAAGGCTATTTACAAGTCCATGGCAAATTTTATACTCAATGGGAAAAAAATAAAAGAATTTCCTCTAAGATCTGGTATAAGACAAGGTTGCCCCTCTCACCACTTCTATTCAACATAGTACTGGAAGTACTCACCATAGCAATCAGGCAAGAAAAAACACATCCAGGGCATTAGATAAGAAAAAAAGAAGTCAAGCTCTCACAGTTTACAGATCACACAATGCTGTATTTAAAAATCCTAAAGACTACAAAAAAGCTAGTAGAACAATAGATTTGTATAGAAAAGTGACAGGCTACAAAATCAATGCACAAAAACCCATGTTTTTATATACAAATAACGAAAGAGAAGAAAGAGACATTAAAAAGGAATCCCATTCACAATTCTGCTTCAGAAAATCAAATATCTTGGAGTCAACTTAAGAGATGAAAGACCTATACAAAGAAGACTGCAAAACACTGCTTCAAGAAATCAGAGAACACAGGGAATGGAAACATATCCGGCTCATGGATCGGAAAGATTAACACCATTAAAATAGCAACTTTCCAAAGCACTGTA
Organism: Crocidura indochinensis; assembly: GCA_004027635.1. NCBI lineage: Eukaryota > Metazoa > Chordata > Mammalia > Eulipotyphla > Soricidae > Crocidura > Crocidura indochinensis. The sequence goes on from PVKC010006708.1 coordinate 14,655, forward strand.
CAGCTTTAATGCAACCCCTTTAAGAATACCCATGACATATTTCAAAAGAGTGAATCAAACACTCCTGAAATTCATTTGGAGCAATAAACACCCACAAATAGCTAAAGCAATCCTTGGGGAAAAGAAGATAGGAGACATCACCTTCCCCAACTTCAAACTCTACCTATAAAACAGTGGAACAGGTTTGAATATTCTGAGGCTGACCTTCAGTTATATATGATTAATCTTTGATCAAGGGAAAAGAAATACAAATAAGAGCAAGGAAAGCCTCTTCAACAAGTTGTGCTGAGAAAACTGGTCAACTACATGCAAAACAGTGAACTCAGACCTCTCTTTAACACCATGCACAAAGGCCAAATCAAAATGGATTAAAGACCTTGATATTAGACCTGAATCCATAAGGTACATAGAGGAAAACATAAGCAAAACACTCCATAACACTGACACTAAAAGCAGCTTTAAGGAGGAAACTGTTTTACTGTCCAAACGTGGAAGCAGACATCAACAAATGGGACTACATTAAACTGAGAAGCTTGTGCACTTGAGAAGAAAGTTACTAGGATACAAAGGCTACTCACAAAATGGGAGAAACTATTTACCCAATACCCATCTGATAAAGGTTTAATATCTAAGATATAAGATACTGGCATAACTTAACAAGAAAAAAAATCTAACTCCATTGAAAAATGGGGAAGAAAAAAATGAACAGACATTTCCTCAAAGAATACAGATTACTAAAAGGCACATGAAAAAAATGTTCTACATCACTAATCATCAGGGAGATACAAATAAAAAACTATAATAAGGTACCATCTCATATCACAGAGAATGGCACACATCACAAAGAACAGGAACTAGTGCTGGCACTGATGAGGGGAGAAAGGGGCTCTCATTCACTGCTGGTGGGAATGCCATGTAGTTCAACTTTTCTGGAAAACAATACAAATATTCCTCAAAAAAACTGGAAACTGAACTTCCTTATGATTCAGCAAAACCATTCCTAGGGACATATCCTAGAAACAAAAAACACAATACAAAAATGCCCTCTATATTCCTGTTCACTGAGCACTATTTACACTAGCCAGAATCTGGAAGCAACCCAGGTGCCCGACAACAAATGAGTGGCTAAAGATATTGTGGTAAATCTACAGAATGGAATACTATGCAGCCATTAGGGAAAAAAATGAAGTCATGAAATTTGCTTAGTACATAGATGGACATGGAGATTATTAAGCTGAGTGAAATAAATCAAAGGGAGAGGGATAAATGTAGTAATTTGACTCATCTCTGGGACATAAGAAAACTAGGGACCAGCGTGGTGGTGTTAGAGGTAAGGTGTCTGCTTTGCCAGCACTAGCCTAGGACGGACCATGGTTCAATTCCCTGGCATCCCATGGTCCCCCAAGCCAGGAGCGCATAGCCAGGAGTAACCCCTGAGTGTTATCTGGTGTGGCCCAAAAACCAAAAAAAAAAAAAAAAAAAAAAAAAGGAAAAGAAAGTGTTTGATAATATTCCAAAAACAATAGAGATAAAGATTAAGAAGGCAGTTCGTGGTAGGAAGCTTGCCACAAAGAGAGGAGATTGCAGTTAAGAGTAGATATGGATGGGTCTAGTGTGAAAGTGACTTTTGGAACTAATCACTTGGACAAGAACTGGATGCTGAAAGGAGATGGAGTGAAATGCATGGCACCCCTTCCCTTATAGTAGTGCAAATGAAAGAGAGGGGGGGAGAAGGAGAGAGAGAAAGAGAGAGAGAGGGAGAGAGAGAAAGGAGAGGAGGAGGAGAGGGAGAGGGAGAGAGAGAGAGAGAGAGAGAGAGAGAGAGAGAGAGAGAGAGAGAGAGAGAGAACAGAATGCCTGTCCCAGAAAGGGTGGGTGGGAGGGAAGAGAACATTAGGGAGTGTGAAGAAAACTGGGGACATTGGTGGCAGGAATGTGCATTGGTGAACATTGTTGTACCTTGTATGGCTGTAGTAACTAAATCATGAACACATTTAGCTGTGTGGAAATAAAATATATTATGAATAACCTTGTAACCAGTATTTAAATAAAAATTTAAGTATATATCTTTTAAAAATTAAGTATAATCTGCATTATATATACTTGTACCATTTATATGAGATATTTAGGAGTAAATTCACAGAAATAGAGTATATCTGTGGCTGGCCATGGACAGTGCAGGAATTGCTCCTCCCAAGTAGTTTTCTTTTGGGGTGATATGTTTTTAAACTTGATAAAAGTGATGGGTGCATAGCACTGCATTTGCAACAAAGACCACTTAATTGAATACTTTAAAATGGTAACTTCAAGTTTTATATATGTAAATTATTATATAAATATTATATATAAGTATTATATTATTATATATAAATATATAATTATATATCATTGAATTTTACCTCAATTTAAAATAAAAACCCAGGACCTAAATCAGAAAGCTACAAATTATCTTCAATCCCTTATCTCCCAAAACCCTCATCTATAGATTTTATCTTCACTTTACAATGAAAGTATGTCTTTTATTTGGCTGTGCCTAGGATCAAACACAGAATTTCACATCCAAGGCAGGTGCTCAACCACGGAGTCACATTCCCATGCCTATTTGCCTCTATAACATATCATCTGCCAATCACAACAGTAACCCTGTCTTGTTGCTAGTATCCACTTCCTTTTCTAATTCGATGCCAGATCCAGCTTCCTAAACTGCAAATGGTTCCTATTTCTTCTATTTAATATCCTTCCAACCCTCCCTGCAGGTTTTAGGATAAAATGAAATTCCTTATCCTAGCACAAAAAAAGGGGCTGTTTTATTTACTATTCTGGACTCTTTCTACTTTTCTGGCTTCGTGGTCTGCCATTTCCTGCCCAGTATTATTCTCAACTGCTTCAAAAATGGATGCTGTTTAAGGCTCAGTACATTAAATTGGAAATTGTTAAACAAGTGAGTAGTAACTTGCCAGAGTGATGGTGCAAGCTGTAGGGCATTTGCCTTGCACACGCTAACCTAGGACAGACTGCAGTTTGATCCCCCAGCATCCCATATGGTCCCCCAGGCCAGGAGTGACTTCTGAGTGCATAGCCAGGAATAACTCCTGAAAGTCACTGGGTGTGGCCCAAAAACCAAAAAAAGGGGCAATTAGAAATCTTAACCTTTAGAAAAGGTCAATTCCCCAGATCCTAATTCACTATTTCCAGAGTAGACTAAGGATGCATGGCACATTTAAAAAGTGGCATACTTTCCTATAGACTAGATAACAACCGAGTAGCCGAAGAACACAGTTTGTCATGTATCTCATATATGTTGCCTAGTAAATATATTCACCCAATCAATTCTTCACACCAAAAATTTATTCCTAAATCTACTCATCCTTTGCTACTTAATCATTAGGTCTTCATACTAGCCAATATCTGAGAGAATAATTAGTGATGTTTATGCAGTGTTTCTGCTTAGCAATCCATTCTCAAACTAATTAAAACAAGGGTATCTGATTTGAATAATGTATTTATACACCAAAGAGTATTTCCTAAGTCTTATTACAAGACTACATGCATTCAATCTAAAGAAATACTAAATTTGATTAGATATGGCTATAATCTAGCTATAATCCCTACATTAGTTTTGAGATGAAAAGCCTAACTATGAAAAATAGAACTATTCTCTCCATTGCTAGAAAGAAAATTCCCTTTTAGCATTTGGAGTTAGACATGGTTTTGCTTACTGCTGCCCCACCACCACCTCTGACATGCTCCTCAAGGCACAATGCTGTGTTCTATGACTCAAATCATTTGGCTGCTATTAGATTATAAACTAGAAAACCAGACTTTTTCAGAGTATTTTTCAGAGGAAGTATTCTTCATTATTTCTAACTGTTTCTACTGAGAATACTCGATACCTGACCTTGTTATGACCATAAAAATTGAATATATCCAGGTAAGCTCAAAATGAACAGAATTTTCTCTGGACAGCCTTGATAACTAGGGATAAACTGGTTGGTGTCTTGGAATATCTATAATTTAGGGGCTGGAGGGCCTGGAGAGATAACACAGCGGTGTTTGCCTTGCAGGCAGCCGATCCAGGTGGATGGTTTGAATCCCGGTGTCCCATTTGGTGCCTGCCAGGAGCTATTTCTGAGCAGATAGCCAGGAGTAACTCCTGAGTGTTGCCAGATATGACCCAAAAACAAAACAAAACAAAACAAAAATTTAGGGGCTGGAGTGATAGCACAGCAGGTAAAGTGCTTGCCTTGCACATGGCTGGCCTGAGTTCAATCACTGGCTTCTCATATAGTCTGGAAAGTATTGAGACCTGAATTCTGAATAAGGAGGAATGCCATTTTGTAAGAGCCACATAGCAGGCTTCTTAGGTTCTGAGCAGGGAGAAACACCATTTTGTAAGGACCACATGGTGTGAGCTACATGCTGGGGCTTCAAAAGCCTATTTCCATATAGACCCTGCTTCAGTCTACCTGGTAGCCTATTAGGGAAGGACAAGGGAGCAGTAGGAAGATACCCCCTAGACAAGAGCCAATCATTTAAGGATCATCAGAAAGCTGGAACCTCCCTATATCTCTTCCCTATATAATCTTCATCTTGACCTTGGGTGAGGTTCATCTCCTTCAGAGGATGGCCCCTGACTGGCCAGGCTGGGGAATCTTGTTGGCAGACAGATTAAAGTGTTAAACTTTATTCCAGTTGTGTGGTCTCATCCTTCTACTCTGGAACCCTACAAGAGTAGTTCCCGAGTACGAAGCTAGTATTATGCCCTTAAATACTTTCTGGGTGTGGTCACAAAACAGAACAACAAAAAATAGAATTATCTACAGTTTACAAATATTATTCACTTGGATAACGAATTATGGTTATTTTCATTGTAAATGGGTCAGTTTTACTCAAACTAATTTAATTCAGTTGACTCTGCTCACTTGATATCTCCTAATTCTTCAAACATTGAAAGATTAAAGCATATCTTTCTATACTTTCTTTAAAAATTCATATTAACTTTTTTACTGTAAAGGCTAATATATTTCCCTATATCTCTATCTGCTGACCCATGGCACGCTCATTTTCATTAGTTAATAAGTTCTCCAAATAGGCAGATATATTTCTTGAAGCTAATAATTCTTTTGCCATGCCTAATTAACTCCTTTGTTTTATATGCTAACAGCACTGGAACCAGCAATTATCACTTGCTTCTTTACACTGGCTATTAGGAAGCTCACATCTAATTTATGACCCATTTCTAGACCTATTCATATGACAGCTTGAGTATTTTTCTCATTCCTAGGTCCATCTAATTTTCTTAACCTTTTAAATTTTATCTCCTATATACTTCATTTTATTTTGCCATGCTAGATAAATTTTTATCAACTGCTGCTTTAACCCCTTCTGGAATGTGACCCTCAAAAGTTCTTTTATATGACTGAATATAAGCCAATTTGCCTCTGGATCCCATTTTACAGAATCTAGACATAATCAAATTTATACCACAGCTATCCAGTAAAATTTACACTCATTATTGGTTGACTGGTTGGCCACTCCATTATATAAACCCAAACAATTACTGTATCAGTTTTTTTTTCATTCTTTTGGAATCATTATGAGTTATCTCACTATCAACAACTAACAAAAATCCTTTACTTGTTTCCCCCACTATGCTAAAGATCTATAATATAATCTCAATCAAAAGAAAGTAGTCCATCTGGAGTCTTCAAGCCAAAACTTTCTCAGTTGTCTTCCAAGACCCATCCATCTGCCGACTGCTTTCTTTACCAGAGAAGTTTTATGCTTTCCTCTTTACCCTTGTGATTTTCAAAGAGTACTAGCCAGAGATTCCACAGACTGGAAAGGATAAAGATTCTGGATTAGGGATTAGAAATGAGGAGTCAAAAGCGTCGACAAACTTAGGCAACAGAAACCTTAAAACCTTGCCAGGTAATAATTAGTTAAGTAGTTGATAATAGGAAGTTAGAATATAAAGTAACAAAAACAACAGAGCCATCCTCTTAATTTTAGGAGAAGTTTTAGGTTTACAATAAGTAGACTGCCTAGAAATAAAAGTAACCCAGGAAGCTAAATTGGGGAACAAAACTAAATTGGGAAACAAAGCTAAATTGGAGAACTGATCACCAGAAGTAAAGCAAACAAATATTATACCAACTATAAGTTCTGAACAACAAAAATAAAATAAGAACCCTGTAAAGTTAGCAATAATTACCCTATTGCTGAATTCCCTGAAATAAACACTCAGTTTACATCTGGTTACATTCAGTCACAGAGGCTAGGCTAAGAGCAAGTGAGTGTTATGTATATATTGAGGGTCAAATGGAACAGCTGCGAGAAAAAGATCACAAAAGTGATCTGTAGAATGAAATACAAGGAAGAGGGACTAAGTGTAGGATGATAAACTAGTACTCTATTGCAAAAAACAATGTCCCAACCAATACTACTTAATAGTTATATTAAGTGCATCAAAGCCATAAAAATGGATAAATAAAATATATACTATTAAAAACCACTATGGGGGATGCTCTGTTGAAATTGCTCTCCTAATACACCAAAGACTTTTCAGGTTTGTTTTTAGCAGTCACCCTATTAAACTGCACTCAAATGACATTACAGATCCATTTCCCTATATATAAAACACACACATACACCCTCAAGTTCTAAGAACTTTCTTTTATACAATTTCTTTTTTGACAATTGTTTTCAACATAATCGTAAATTGTATAACTTTGATACAGGTAAGATGCTAAGAAGCTTTCCCCCCATAAATCCTCCCTTGAACTGTTCCATGCTTTTTTTGATTGAAGTCTTTCTTATAGCTGACTTTCCAGAGCTCATCTTGGTTCCAGAGACAAGAAGTAATCGGACACTTGTTTGAAATGGAAAACACTTTCAGATAACCTTTAACTTCTTTCAGACTGAAAATACCCTTTACCTCTGATTAATTAAATCCTCTTCCTTTATCAGTCTAACAATAATTAACACTTCCAAACCCTGCCCTCCATGTGCGGGCAGCACCATTCCAAAAGATTTACTTTGTGGTAATGCGTTTAATCATCAACTAAGCTTCTCATTATAACCACTGCATACAGAAAATGATCCAAGTAGCTGTTTCTTCAAATCTCCCAAGGATATCTCCTTTATCTAGGAACATTGCAGATATGGGTGAAGTTACTTTGTTACCCCTGAGAGATGACTTTGGGCATTACATCTTAATATTTTTCAAGAAGTGTAAGTTGAGAAAGCCACAGAACAACTCAGTAAGCAAAATATATATCATTATCATTTCAAGATGTGGAAACTCAAGCAGAAGGTGAGTTTCTTAGCCAAGATCACAGAATGGGAGTTTAAAGATTCAAATCCAGGCAGCTTCACATAAGTCCTTTCACTTCTGTAAGTCCAATCCTAGTATTCTGAACCCAGTTAGCTCTTCCTTCATAAATAAGCTGTGTCTTCTAACCTAATCTTCAAGATTTTAAATCTTTTAAAACTTGCAGTTATTTTACATAACATTTTTATAATAAAAGTGCAAACTATTTAAAATAAGTACAACACACTTCTCATGTATTCCCACAAGGTAGGCCCTCAAAAGGTTTACAGATTTTTTTTGTTTGTTTGTTTGTTTTGGGGCCACACCCAGTGACGCTCAGGGATTACTCCTGGCTATGCGTTCAGAAGTCGCTCCTGGCTTGGGGGACTACATGGGAAACTGGGGGATAGAACCACCGTCCGTCCTGGGCTAGCGCAGGCAAGGAAGGCACCTTACCTCCAGCACCACCACCCGACCCTAGGTTTACAGAATTTAATTGATCATTTCAACTAATAATAACCCTAGGAAACAAAGAGTGGATTCAAACAGACAAAACTAGAATCCATGACGCAGCCATAACTAGACATAGGATAGCATCTACTTCAGTTTTCAAATTACCATACATTTAGCTACAAGCAAGACGGTTACTGTTATTTCCATTTTACTTCCTAGTTCCTCCTGGTTTCTAATGTAAGCACTTCAATACCAGGAAGCACTCTTGGGCACCAAGGAGCAAAGAGGTGACACTAATGATGAATCAATTCATCATCAGACACTAATTCATTTTTAAATTGCTTGTCTTTACATTTTTAGAAAGACTAAAAATATTCTCTATAAATTTCAGACACTTATTGCGGAGCTATTTCAAAATATGCTAACTAAAAATTACAGTTGTAGTACAGTTGTAGTAGAGAAAGGAAAATAACTGGCATTTACCAAAATTCCAGAATACTAAATATAAGAATCTTTGGATTTTTCTAATTGCCATTGCTAATGGATTTGAGAATCAATCTTATCACCAGATAAGTTTCCTTCAATTTTTTTTCTTGGAAAAGTGAGGGGAGTATATATAGAATATAAAAATATTCCAAGTCTAAGGCAGAGAGAATAGAAGTTCACACATAACCTCTCAAGTGGTTCATCAGGAAGGCTACAAAGACAAGCGAAACAGAATCAGAGGTAAGACCTGGTAAGCTGATGAGTAGGTCACTCTACAGCTAATGAATATTTTATCACATTTACTTGATAGCCTTCCTCCTTTTACTGAAATTCCGATCCATTAAAAGACTAATTTTTAAATACTTTAGTATATTTTTGTCTAGATGAGGAATGCTTGTAACAGAAACATTTTGAAAAATTCAAATAAATCGATTGCAAAATTAGGAAATGTTAATAAATCTTAAAAAACATAAATATTAAAATATAGAAATTACCTGCTCTGCTAAATATCCGAGATAATATACCTATTTTATTATAAATAGCAATTAATAAGAAGTGAAGCTCCTAAGTTAGTTGACATCACAAGTGAGTCTTCAGGAAACTCCTGTAAAAGCTACCAGAAGAAAAAACTCTTACATGACATCAACAAATTAAATATTAAAATTAGAAATATAATTTCACTTTCTTAGGGCATTGAGATTTTTATTTACTGGAAAAAACTCAAATTTTCTCATCTTGAAGCCTGAAAATTAAACCCATACTTAATGGATACTTTTCCTTTTTTTCCAATAGAAATCAAACATTCCTCTATTTTCCCCTCATTTTACAGCTATCATAAGTATCTACTTATGTACAGATCAGAACAAGGAGGTGGCTCAAAGAAAGCTCCAGGTTCAAGTCCAAGCCTTACATGTCCCCCCAACAAGGCACTAAAGGAGTGATGACTTGAGCATTGTCAAGTATGGCCCCAAAACAAATATTAAGTTTCAAATCAATATATAAAACCTAAAGCAAATGTCTATCTGAATTTTTAAAAATTTATTTAAAACTATAAACCAACTACATAATACTCTATCAAATATTTGTCTATAACAACATTACCACAGCACACTATTAAAATTTAACATACAAGACAACAGCAATAATCCTGACCATTTTTCAATACTAAAAAATTAAACACCAAAAAAAAAACCCAATTAAATATGCTTCAACAAATAGATATATAAATTTAAAATTTCAGAACTGTACCTAGATCTAGTGGTCTTCAAAGAGAATTATGATTATAACTGGTCGATTCCATGCCAGGACACTGTACTTAGAAGGTTGTCTCTCTTGCATGCCAATTAATGGTCAATATAATTCTTATTATTACTTATTTCATTTTTTTTTGTTTTGTTTTTGGGTCACACCCGGTGATGCTCAGGGGTTACTCCTGGCTATGCACTCAGAAGTTGCTCCTGGCTTGGGGAACCATATGGGACACTGGGAGATTGAACCGTGGTCCGTCCAAGGCTAGCACAGGCAAGGCAGGTACCTGACCTCTAGCGCCACTGCCCAGGCCTGTATTTCTTATTTCTAACACCAAAGCTTATGTCTTAAGTGTCTTAGTGTTCAAAGACTCATTACTTCACTATCTCCAGTTTTTCTTAAAATATATTTTGGTGTAGTTAGAGTAATAAAAGTACAGTAGGTAGGACACAGCTTTGCACATGAACAACAATGTCCCTGGCATTCCATATGGTCCCCCAAGCACTGCCGAGAGTAATCCTAAGTGCAGAACGAGGAATAACCCCTAATCATTGCCAGGTGTGGCACCTAAATAAACAAAAAATATACAAAGAAATCATATATATAATATATGGTATATATATTATTTATATATATTATGGTACTTATCTCCCCTAAACCTTATAATTAAACAAGGAAAAGAATATCAAATATTACACTACTAAGAAAAATATGACCTTATTTTAATACTTTTTTTTTTTTGGTTTTTGGGCCACACCCGGTGACGCTCAGTGGTTACTCCTGGCTATTCGCTCAGAAGTCGCTCCTGGCAGGCACGGGGGACCATATGGGGAACCGGGGGATCGAACCGCGGTCCGTCCTAGGTTAGCGTCCGTCCTAGGTTAGCGCAGGCACCTTACCTCCAGCGCCACCGCCTGGTCCCCTTACTTTAATACATTTTTTTAACAAGTACTCTGTATATCAATCGTATTTTGAAACCAAAAGTAGCTAATGTTTGTTAAGCAAGTGGATTTTTTTCATAAATTTCAATTTTGTCCAGTCTACTAAACAAGAACTCATGGTTGACTCTGTACATAAAATATTCCCTACCAATTAAGAAAATTAGAGAAAAAGAGGTATGTTTTATTTTTTTGTGTGTGTTGGGGCCACACCTTAAGTAATGATGCACAAGAGATCATTAAATGGAACCTCTTGCATACAGAGCCTGTGCTCCAGCTTATTGAATCTGTTTCTGTCTCTTTCTTTCACAGACACACAGACACACACACACTCACACACAAACACACAAGGAAGCTTATCTTAAAATAGAATAGTAAAAGCAATATCTGTACAGTACAAAGTACTGTTTTAAAGATACACTAACTCATTTATTACTCACAAAGCCTGTGAAATGGGCACTTCCAATGTACGAGGAAAATGAAGCTTAATTTCAAGTACAGGTAAAGGTAGAAATGAATCCAGGGTCTACATGTTTCACTATTCTTTCCTCCTGACTCAAAGAATGAAAGAAAAAAGGGTAAACTGAGGGAGCTTTATTTATTTTTGGGAGCTTTATTTTTAATTGTGTGTATATATATACACACATATATGCGTATATATACATACTTTATATATTTATACTATATTTAAAATGTATGTATTGACAATAATAGGGCGGTAACCAATAAAGGGCGGTAACCAAGACCAAACATGTGTAAGACCACCAAGTAGCAAATTAGACGCAGAGGAGACCACTTGCTTTAGCAATGGGGGTGGGGGCGGTAGGGGAGAGGATATGGGAACTAGGATTGGAACTGAGGTGGACTGAGGACTTTTTGGTGATGGGAGTTCCCCTGATTTTATGTTTATTTGTACCTAAAATATGATTGCCAACGTTATGTAACCCAACATGTTTAAAAATAAAAATTATATTAAAAAATGTATGTATTGAGTTTCCAGAACATTATGTCCATCAGAAAGTACCTTCTATGTGGTTGTAGAATTGGTAAATTTCAGAGAGAGAAGTGGAACTGCTGGATAAGAAAGAATACATAAATAAAAGCAAGCCATTACATAAAGGTAATTATATGAACGGATATGTGAGAAGTCAACTAGAGGTGAATAGGAAATCACTAAAGATTGCTGAGCTGGTTACTGAGAAGGAATGTTTTAATAAGATCAACTGCATGAAGAGAAAGAAAGATCTGAATGCTGAAGGGTGAAGAGGAGGTCAATAAAAATGTCTCCCAAAAGCAATCCAAAGAAGTAGTAACAGTGTGCTAATCATGGGGACAGAAAGAACAAAAGGAAAACAGAGAGTCAAAGATTATAGAACTGGATAATCCAGAGTATGTTATATATCAGGCTCTGGGAACCCAGCAGCACACATGAGCATGAAAAGGTAGAAAATAAAATAGCTGGGGCCAGAGAGATAGCATGGAGGTAAGGCATTTACCTTACATGCAGGTCGGTGGTTTGAATCCCAACATCCCATATGGTTCCCTGAGCCTGCCAGGAGTGATTTCTGAGCATAAAGCCAGGAGGAACCCCTGAGCGCTGCTGGGTGTGACCCAAAAACCAAAAAAAAAAAAAAAAAAGAAAAAAGAAAAAAGAAAAAAGAAAGAAAACAAAATAGCTATGCTTTTGAGTCTAGATAACAAAAACAAAATGGGGGCAACAGAAACTACAGATGAGGATAAGAAACTCAGAAAAATCTGATTTAGTCTCATCTGCTAGATGGGAAAGAGGGTGAAGACTGAAAATGAGCATTAGTTGTCATCTGCAGATTGCAGAGTTCAAGAGCAATTCAGAAGTCAGCTAACAGAAAGGAAAAGAACTAAGGAGCTAACTTCTAGTTGTTTTCTATTTTTATCATTGTGGTAACATTGTTTTACAAGATGTTTATGTTAGGAGTAAAATGCTACCACACCAAGTCTGCCAAAGTAGGGATACTTTTTTTTTTTCACCGAACAAATTAGAATATTTGCAACAACAAAAAACGATAATCACTGGAGCAAAAGAAATGAGCAATCACATAATTAGTGAGAATATATCTCAGGTATTTGAAAAGGCATTTATCAATATAAAATAGAAGCCTTTAGATGTACTCTTTTGCATAATAATCCCATTTGTGAAAATTAAGGAAGCAAACCTCACTGCAAAAAGCTTTCATGCACAAATACAAATATTAATTAAAATACATAAATAGTAAAAATAAATACTTTCTGTTTTTATGCAGTAAACAAAAATGTTCCTGAAGAACTTGTGAAAGCCAAAAGAAATGTTTTAACATTATGAGAAGTTTTATACACCGGGTATAACTTCGAACATTTTAACACAACATGAACAAAATTCTACACCTAGAATTTTTCTACTTTTCCAGAATTTTCAACTTCTAACAGTGGGAAAATGGAAGTATTAGGCAAAATTGGTAATATATTAAGTCTAATTTAGAGCTAAGAAGAATGAAGTTAGGACTTCATAAACTACCCAATTGTCATTTCCCAATATACTTTTGGTAATAAAGAATAAAGAATCAGGAAATATCTCATTTTATCTCAAACATAGCACACAATTAGCTGATACAGTAATTGTTCAAAGTGACAATTAGAAAATACTACCCAATCTAAAACCTTTGCTTTCTAAACAGAAATCTATTGTCCTTAAAGTCAGGAACCTTCCAGCCACGCCTCAATGCTTTCATTGATTTCAGGAACCTAAAATGTGTTTCTTTATGATTTTTAAAAAAATACTACCTAGCAATAAACATATTTTTTCAACTTTCTAGAGAAAATAGCTAAAAAGTTTCCTGATGAAAATAGATTTTAATTCAAATACTGAAAGACTATTCAGGATTTCTTTATAAGGAGAGTTTGGGCAGCAATTCAAATTAAAGAACTATGCAAGCAGATGTTTCCAAACCTTCTACCTACAATTTGCAACTTACATTATACACACACTTCAGAGTCATCCACTCTACTTATTTCCCTTTAATTATCACTTTTATGAAATGACAGTTCCTAAATCAGCATCTTCACTTTGGTCTTATTCTAATCTTCAGGTTCAAACTTGAATGCTGGCCATCTCTACTTAGGTTTTTTGCAAACACAATATGATCATAAAAGTAATCAAAATTTCCCTTAGTGTATATCGTCATATATTCTGTAATTGTGAAAAGAACTAATCTCCACCTAGCACACCAGGTTATTCTTAATTTATCTTTTATAAAATTTTATATATATTTCCAAAGTTAATCTCTTCAACTCTAATCTTTAAACCTTCTGTCCTAATTTAAGACCATATTAGCTCAACGAAATCCAGAAATTACCAACTAGATGATCTTCTTGCCACCACTTCTAACTTTTCTTTCCTTCAAATCAATTTATGTCACTTGCTAGACTAAAATGTGACTATACATCATCCACTGTCTTCCCAGTTCTAACTCTTTTGAAACATTCTTAATAATGACTGTTCCTAAATAAGAGTTGGGGCTGGCTGACTTTTTATACTATTTTGATATTTCACCAAGGGCTCAATTATACTTAGTTACAGGATTTATTATTTGATTAATGACAGTCTGGACTGTGTATATCTTAAATATAAACTCATTTACTTTTTTACAAATGTATGCCCATGTTTTTGGCAACTATATCAATTCATATGTTTTTCTTCAAGAAATAAAAGCAGTATTTTTGGTCATATTTTATCAGTCTTTCTGCAAGAAATAAAAGCAGTATTTTTATCATGTTTTTTCTTAGTCGCCATGGGTTTTTGAATAAAAAAAATTTCTGGGAAAAAATTAATAATAGAAATATATCATCACACTTGGAAATGTGACAAGTGGATTAAGAAGAGAGTAACCAGGGGCCTGGGAGATAGCATGGAGGTAAGGCATTTGCCTTTCATGCAAAAGGTCATCGGTTCAAATCCCGGTGCCCCATATGGTCCCCTGTGCCTGCCAGGAGCAATTTCTGAGCATGGAGCCAGGAGTAACCCCTGAGCAATGCAAGGTGTGACCCTTAAAAAAAAAAAAAAAGAAGAGAGTAACCTGACAAATTTAATAACCCCTGAAATCATGTGAGTTCACTGGGAAAGAAGTCAGCTTTTAAAATCTGTTATTTTCAGTTATATCATGAATTTGCCTGACTCATCAGAAACCCTAATAGCTAACTGAAAAAAGACTGTTCACAACCACCACCATCATCACTGTTAATCCATAGAGAACCTAGTCTCATCACTTTCACCTTGTATGTCTGCACTCAAGTAAACTAAGTATTTGGAACAAACAACAAAATAAATAAAAACCACACACATCCCACCAAAAAATGTAACAAGGGAAAAGAAAAAAACTTCTGAGCAAAACCAAAATATTAATCTGGAAAGATACTGGTCATTTATATTAATAAAAGGGTAATTTGTTTAAAGTAAAACGTCCTCTATTATCTGGTATTAATAAAAGAAAAATATGTATTAAAGAAGCTTAAGAAATAAAAACTTAAGAAAAATGCAAATTAAATCTAAATATACTCTTAAGATGTAATTTTTACCTAATACTGAGCAAAATCAGAAAGTTAAATCACATATCCTATTGATAAGGCAGAAAGGAAACACAGTCATCCATCACCAATGTGAGGATAAATTGATATAGTCATCAGACAGCAAGTTAACAACCATACTTGTCCCTGCAATTATATTTCTGAGAATTTAACTTATGAATAGATTTATGGAGATAGGAAACTAAATACATATAAGTCTGTTACCTAATTAACAGTAGCAAAAGATAATTAACTTAAGTAACATGAGTTAAAAATTGGATATGACGTAACCATATAATACAGTATTATACATATGCAAAAGAAAAAGAACGAAAATGGGAAACAAGGGCCCGGGAGATAGCATGGAGGTAAGGTGTTTGCCTTTCATGCAAAAGGTCATCGGTTCGAATCCCGGTGCCCCATATGGTCCCCCATGCCTGCCAGGAGCAATTTCTGAGCGTGGAGCCAGGAGTAATCCCTGAGCACTGCAGGGTGTGACCCAAAAACGAAAAAAAACAAAAAAAGAAAATGGGAAACAAGCAGATGTTTGTTTGATGATGGCTTTTGTATGAAAATTTTCTAAACAAAAAAGTATTTTTTCTACTTGAATATGCATTTATAACATGTGATAAAACATACATAAGACTTAATGCTGACTGACTAGGACTAGAGAAACAAAGTATGAGTCTGGGGGAAAGTAATAGCAATATTTCGCAATATGTACCATTTCTAGACTATCAAAATTTTTTTTTTGTTGTTGTTGTTTTTGTTTTTGTTTTTTGGGCCACACCCGGTGACGCTCAAGGGTTACTCCTGGCTATTTGCTCAGAAATCGCTCCTGGCAGGCACGGGGGACCATATGGGGAACGGGGGATTGAACCGCGGTCAGTCCAGGTTAGCGCTGGCACCTTATCTCCAGCGCCACTGCCCGGCCCCGACTATCAAAATTTTAAAGAAACAAAACAACCTCATTTAAAATAATCATGTTATTTCACAGAAAAA
>PVKC010006709.1:0-30666 GCA_004027635.1 Crocidura indochinensis
TTGTATTAAAATCTGGGGACTTGTGGGACAAAGTAATTGTTCTGTTTTATTTTTCTTAATGTTCTTTGGTTGAAAGTTCAAAGTTCAGATATCAGCAAGGGGATTTCTGAGAATTCTGTTTATGGGTGATTGTCCTTCCACTGTAACTTTACCTTGTCTTTTTTCTTTGCATCTTTGTCTCATAATTAAAAATAAAAAATTAAAAAATATAGTGTCTCAGACATAGAACACATTTTTAAAACATATATTAGCACAGTTCCATAACATTTTACTTTATCTTTCAGCCTCTGTTCCTCAAATTTGATATTCTTATCATGATAGGACTTACCTTTTAGAGTTGCTAGAAGTAACTTCTTAGTATAAAGGCCAGCAGTTGAAACAGAGCTGTGCTACTAAGTTTGAAATATCTTCCCAAATCTCCTTTACTATCCATGCTCTAGCCTAACTCTTTTTTTTTGTTTGTTTTTGTTTTTTGTTTTTGTTTTTTTTGTTTTTGGGTCACACCCGGCAGTGCTCAGGGGTTATTCCTGGCTCCATGCTCAGAAATTGCTCCTGGCAGGCACGGGGGACCATATGGGGCACCGGGATTCGAACCGATGACCTTTTGCATGAAAGGCAAATGCCCTACCTCCATGCTATCTCCTGGGCCCCTCTAGCCTAACTCTTAGATCAATCCCTAATAACATCCCACTTAACCATTTTCAATCATTATTGTCCAGAACTCATTTTTCTTATTTTTCAATCATCATTCATATCTTTCCCTAGCTAGTTTTGATATGTTTTAAAGCACATATAAAATTGCATCATTTTTGTCATGTTAAAATGAATAACTAAAAAATTAAGAAGCAACCATAGGTTCCTTTAATAAGTGTTATATGTTTTCAATTTTATACCAAAATTTTTATCTAATGTTGAAACTTTAAAAATAAAAGTGTATAAGGCTTATGGAAAACTGAAACTTAATAATCAAATGTTTAGATAATTGAACTATAATTAAATGGTCCAAAATTAAGTTATCTTGGATTCAATTTCTTGATGTTTGTAGTAGTTGGTATACAATCACTTTTATGCAACTTGATTTCTCTGATCCTTTGTTTATTATTGGGAAAGATTTTTATATGTAGAATAAATACTCATTAAATATGTTTATTAGTTTTTTCATTGTCCAAAGTACATAAACACAAAATAAATGTAGACATTCACATATTAAAATCATAAGTTTATATAAAATGAAGTGACTTTTAAAAATTAACATGAATTGCGTAATGATATAGAATTCAAAACCAGGCTTTGAAGTCTCTGCAATTTTGTTTAAAGGAAAATATAAAATTAAAGGAAAACCACAGATGTGCATTTTTTCTTTTTGAGAAAACATTGAAGGCCCAACTTGACCAAGAAAGAAACAGTTTGATAATTGTACGGATTTGGGACAGGCTCATTATGGATTACCATTAAAAAAAATAGTCTACTTCTAATCCTCACTTGAAATATTAAGAATCACCATCTGATTTTAAAACTCTCCAAGATTATGCTTCTGTACTAATAAATGCTCTCATATAGAATTTACACATGCTTATGTTAAAATAGGCTAAATGACAGAATATTTTCAACTGCTGAGTGATTAATCAAGACTGCTTCATTTAGTGATGAGAGAGATTCATTGAGATCTCAATTTTTTCAAGTTCAGTTAAATTAAGCCTGTAAGCAAGAAAACTCTCTTGAACTCAAGAAAATATTTTGAACATGTAGTTGCTAAATGGTAACAATCTGAACATAAGTCTAGAATTAGTGACCCAAAGCTAATTTCCAGGTGTCTATATTAGTTAGCAGTAATCTCTGAAATGTAAACATAGACATTCTCATTTTAATCTAAACTAACTCATTAGATGAGATTCTAAATTCAGAGTTCATGTATCCATATTTTCATTAACTACCCACAACCCAGCCTAGAATTAAGGAAAATAAATTGTAAATGCACACAAAATTACATATCTCCCAATTTTACTGGGTTCATCTAATTAAGGGAGAAGTAAATAAAATAATAGATGCTGTACAACTTGAACACAGGTAGAGAAAAACAATCTTGTGACTGGATTCATTGCAATCCATCAAGGAGCAGATATAACACAAGATTTTTGGACCTTGTATAAGACCCCCTAAATCCTCCATAGTGCATGTCTTCCTTCATAAAAAGATTTGGGTGAAGCCCTGGTAATGCCCAGAACACAAAGCCAGAGCAGCACTATCCTTGAACCATCACATAAGAACATCTACTTGGCCAAGTCTTTCTAAGTAAAGTATGTTGAGTACAAGCACATAATTTGTACATGTTGATTTTTTTTATTTTTATTTTGACCATATTGGCTTACATATCTTTCACAGCAGCATTTTAGGTACATATTAACATTGAATCATGGGAATAACCATCACCAAATTTGTCTTCCCTTCACCCCCATTCCCTTCTTGCAACCCATATCCCCAACCATCATCCCCAGGGCTGCTAGAGTAAATGGTCTCCTCTGTACCTCGCTAACTACTAGTAATCATATAGCTGTTTGGTCCTGGTACCCTCTCTTGTTTCCCCCTCTATTTGAGAGGCAGAACTAGATAGTTTGAGTTATGTGGTTTTGTTTGAAGGAAAAAAAAGCAATAGAATGGGGTAAAAATCAAATAAGCTGAAAATGGGAAGGGTCCTTCTAGAGGCTTTCAGCCTCAGTTTGAAAGAGGATGGGAAAAAGGTAATTGAAACAGCACAACCATACAGAAAGAAATATCAAATAAAATATCCGGTGAGCACTAAAGCAATAAAGACAAGCACCACACAATAGTCTCTGTCCTGAAATCAAACCATGTCAAGTGCAGAAAAAGAGAAAGATAAAATAAAATAAAATAAAATAAAATAAAATAAAATAAAATAAAATTGGAGACATCAACTTCAATATCTATACCAAAATAAAGAAGTCAAAAAATCAATATATAAATATATATATGGATAAAAGGGTTATTTTTTCCCCCTGCATAGGCACAGTAACTATTGGAGACATTATAGAGGGAATTCCCTTGGCCTAGGAGATATAAGTTTTCTCCACCCTTGAAGTATAATGTCATGGGATTAAATATAGACTCCTTGCATGATCATTTACTCTCCCCTCAGTGCTTTTGTGGTGTATGGAAGACTTCTGCTTCATCATGAATGGTAAAATCTGGCCTCCGTATCTAGTGATATTGGTGTCTGTACAGCTCAAGGAATGGAGCTTATGATGAAGTCTTTCTTTGTGATTCTAGCAGATCTGCTTCTTCAGTGTCGTTTTAATCCCTCTTCTGTAGTGGTGGTTTTCGTCATTATGTTGCTCCTAGGATGGAGCCTGGGATAGAGTCTTTCGTAATGTTTCCGGAAGACCGTTCATTTGTGATTGTCTCAGTCAGACCTCTGGAATTGGAGATCTTGTTTGTTGAACAGGTTGTAGACCAAAACCTAGGCTAGAGCTTTTTTTTTTTGTTGTACTGTCCAGTCATGGTTATAACAACCAGTCATTTGTAGATAGCTACCTTGGCTTTTATGCAGATCAAAGGTTGACAAGTCTTCTGATTTTTGTTGTAGGCTGATGAGGAAGGACAACTTGCTCTTAGATCAAGTTGTTCCCATTTCCTCGTTGTCAGGATATCAATTTAGAACTGGCGCATGTTGATGTCAAAGCAAGCATTATGGATGCCTCATAGGGGGTTTGGTTCCTGGAGCTGTTGTGGAGAACTGTGTCATTTCTATATCTGGGATCCAGGAGTCAAGGCTGGACAGTCGGTGCCTATTTTCCTGGGGTCTAAGTACACATACTGATTTTTAAATCATTCTTCCTTCCCCCAAACTTTAACACTTCTTGGATAAAATCAGTCTTTTTTTAAGGTCGCATATTTGTTCCTTCCTACACATGAGACTAAAACCCCCCAGAGTGTAGCCAGTTTTCTAAATCGGCAATTAATATGCATATTGATTTTATATTGTTAAAGATTATAACTATATATTTAATTCTAGAAGCATGCTCAGGAATCCACGTATGGGAAGAAAACACAAGCTACAAATGTGACTGCAGTTGTGCTTTTTGAAAACTTTTGTATGTCAAGTTCTATGTTCTTCAATGTAAGGTGGACTAAGGTCTAAGGACTGAGTAAATTGCTATGTATCTCATGAACTTACATCTGTCTAAACATCTCTATGATAAAGTTATTTTCCTTAGCCTGAAGCAACAAGAGATAAGTTGATGTTTGTCACATTTAAGTGGCTGGATCACTGACACACAAATGACTATTCTGGGCTATAATTCTAAGTTACCTGATTTCAAACTCATATTCTTCATCACTAATCTCTATTGCTTCCCATTGTACACTAAGAAAAAATATCTATGTGCCGAAAAAAAATAAATTTTAGAATTTACGTATAAATTACAGTTATGTATCCTTATATTATTAGCAGACTTTAAAGAAAATAAAGGGACACATCAACATTTCCTGGTATGAGTTAAAGGACACTTTAGCCAGTTCATTTAAATGTGGTAATATATATCTCAAATAAGTTATAATAGGTACTGTGCTCTAATAATAATCTTTTAAAATTATCTTCAATGGCAGTTTGAGGTAGCATGCATATGAAGGATGCAAACATAGCATTCAAAATCATTTCCCTATCTGGAAAGGTGTGGAATGTTCATACAAAGTAAAATATTGTCTGGACAGCATCATTTAAACAAAAGATCCTTATCTATGTATCTATGAAGTTTTTTCCCTTTTCACCTCTATTTTTAGATTAATGAAGTTCCAAAATATTTGATATTATACAAAATTCTTAACTTAACCAAATTATTTTTACTATATTTGGATGATTTTTGCGAGCACACCCTTCTGTGCTTAGTAGGGCTTATCCTTAGACCTGTATTCAGGTATCAGATAGATCCTGGGTCATACAAGTGCAAGAAAAAAATATCATTTCAAGATTGCTTTCAGTTCTGTACAGGAATATATAATATAATATCTAAGACCTACTAAATATTCCATGTATTTAGATCTTGGAGAGAAAAGAACAGGTTATCAGAAGATAATTTTATAAATAAAGCATCCTTTTAGTGTTGGGAAAATAATTTAAGTTTCCATTAGCTGTAATTGAATTTTTTTAATCTTGTTTTTGTTTTTGAGCCACAACCAGCAGTGCTCAGGGGTTACAACTGACTGTGGACTCAGAAATCGCTCCTGGCAGGCTCCGGGGATCATAGGGGTTGCAGGGAATTGAACCTAGATCTGTCCTGGATGGGCCATGCAGGTCAAACGTCCAACCGCTGTGCTATCTCTCCAGCCTGTAATAGCATTTTATTTTATTTTATTTTATTATTTTGTTTTTTGGGTCATAGCCAGCAGCGCTCAAGGGTTACTCCTGGCTCTATGCTCAGAAATTGCTCCTGGCTGGCTCATAGGACCATATGGGATGCTGGGATTCGAGCCATCATCCTTTTCCATGCAAGGCAAATGCCTTACCTCCATGCTAAGTCTTGGGCCCCTGTAATAGCATTTTAAAAGGTAAAAGATTCATCATTCATATATGCCTCAAAAATAAAGCTAAGCCACATAGCTTGAAGTGACATTTTGAGGGAAGGTACAATCTGGGATGCACAAGTCTTACCCTGACTCAAGTATCACTCCCTGACAGGACCAAAGATTGAATCTGTTTTTGGCTATGTACAAAGCAAGCACCTTAGACACTGTACTATCACAAGCTCCAAGATGTTTTCATTATCATTTATCAATAGTGTATGAATTATTGTGTTCCAAGATTTCTGAGAATTATTATGTTGCCATCTTCTCTAAGTTAGTTCACATACAATAACATCTTAAAAATTGTAAATCAAGTATCACAAAACACAGATATAATTTTCGAGTATTTCTCAGTTTCCTTAAAAAATAGGCCAAACATTACTCTAGCAATAATAAACTCATTGAATGGAATAACTAAAATTGTCTGACACTATTCATAAAAGTCTGTTATAAATATATTACTCAAGCTGTCCCCCAAAAGCTCAATGCTGAGAATAGGACATGAGTGTTTGGTGTATCAGATTTCCCTTTGCACTTCTGTAAAGTTAGCACTGCATGCAGGCAACTTCCTAATCATTAATGATTCTTCACCACTAGAGCAGTTTTAGAAAACCATTAGATCATTTGTTTCTTGAATTTATGTTCCAGTAAAGCACATGTTGACAAGTTTGGGGGTATAAATCTAAATTGTGCCTCTGGACCTCTTAATCATGGAACACAGAAAAACATTTAAAGAATTTTGACAGTGAATACATGATTACCAATAAAACAAATGGAGGTGCTTTCATTATTTTAATAAAGACCTCTGTGTTTTATCTTTTCATCCCTGTGCCATCTGTGGCAATAATCATGATTTCATCAAGGGCATTCACTTTGTCAACATTCTTCTCTAATTGGTCCTGGCACTTCCAAATCAAGGAATTAAGAACCTGCACATTTCCCCCAAGTTCATATTTTATTCTATCTGATTTACAACGTTATCATTGTAAAAATTGTTAAGAACCATAAAAGTACTAATGCAATAGCAGTTCAAAAAGACCCTACCCTTCAGGTACAGTGTGATTGATTTCCTATGATCCTTTGTGTTAAAACTAATGAAGCAGATAAAAATCTCTTGCATGAAGAGAGTGTCAATTTTTTCTTGGGGGTTGTGGGTGGATTATACATGGCATCATTTGGGGATAGTAATTTTAAGTGTTAATGAGTTGCTCCCAGCAGTTCTAAAGGGGACCATACTGTGTAAGAAAAAATTTAGAAATATCACATGCAAAGAAATGCTCTAGATTTTTGAGAATATCCCTGACAATAAGTACATGAATCTTTCTGAAAATCCTGTTAAGAAAAATCTTTGTTCATAAAGTGGATTTATCAGTGCCAATCAGAATATCAATATCTTCATAAGGGAAGATACCATGGGCATTTAACCCGATATAAACATAGAACCCATCTCTTGGGAAATGGTGTTTGGTTTAATGTATATTGCTAGGAGATGCTTTACATAATGGACATATTTATCAAAATGCTTAACCATTCATTTTATCTCCAAATGACCCTTCCAAAAGCAGAAAATTTTGGATAATACCCAATTATTACATAATTAATACATAAATTAGAATTCAAAGATTTGGCCCCCAAAGTTTTAGGAGTACTTTTGTTTTTGAGAGGTGTGAAGAACTAACCCTGGCACCATTGGAGTTTATTTCTTTTATGCTCAGGGATTACTCTGAAAATATCTTACTGAACCATATTTTGTGCTGTATGCCAAATTCAGGCAGCTATGCATGATCAAAGATCAAAGATACCCACTGTGGTATCTTTAATCCCTATGGTAAGATGACAACTCTAAGTTATTTATACAATTAAAACAAATTATAGTCATTGGTTTTCTAACCATTGAAATATCCTAGAAACAGTTTTATTCTTTTGTATTTTGCTTTTAAATTTTTTCTTGATTACGATTGAGATATTATGGGGCCTGAGTTGTGGCGCAAGTGGCCTTGCCCACACTATGCTCCGATGAACCATGGTTTGATCCCGCGGAATCCCATATGATTCCTCAAGCCAGGAGTGATTTCTGAGTGCATAGCAAGGAGTAACCCCTGAGGGTCACCCAGTGTGAGATAACGTGGTCAATAGTAGTGTTAACGTTTATGTGTCACTATTTTATTGCTATTGACTAATAAAACTATACAAATTTAGAAAGAAAGTCTTCAACCCTCTATGTGAACTAAAGTTCTAGTGGTACTCCCAGTATCAGATTGAGACCCTCTACCGTTGTCTTCCAGATTTCTACTTCACTTTAGTGGCTATCCCATGCTTTTCAGATCTGTTCATTATTTTTGCTGTGATTTGGTACTTCCTGTGCTTTATTAATTTATATGCTACACTTGAAAGAAATCATCGGATAATTATGTTTCACTTATTCATTGTGAATAAAGCTGTAAATAGTATAGCTTTATATATAAAATATATATAAAATATAAAAAGCTTTATATATAAAATATATAACATATATATTATATATAAAGCTTTATAGTAAAGCTTTAGTTAGTAAAGTTAGTTAAGGAATTCTTTTGATCCTGATGAGGAAGATCCTTTTTAGACTTATTGCCTCATAAAAGTCCTGTAATTTTTTATCCTGGCTGTTGGGCATAGGAAGTAGTCTTAAAATATGGAGAGTGCCAGTTGTCTGTCCTTCTATTCTATAGGACTCCCCTATCCCTAACTATAGGAGTCACTTCACAATACTCTCTGATCAACTTAAAAATGGAAGAAACCTGTCTATCTCTGTTGGCTATTTTCTCTTATCTGTAGATATACTTCCTTCTATGCAACACTTCTCTCTGACACTCTGCCCCTGGGAACTCCAGCCTCTTGATCTCCCTATACCCTATATCTTTGTTTTAGTGCCCTCTCTTTACACCAGTTTCCAGAACGTATAGCAGGTGGTAAACTGGGACAATTGCAGAGTTCACTGTTGAATCTCCAGGTCTTTCAATAGTTCCTATCCTTTTTTGCTTCATGTTCATTGTCTGGAATATTTGTTATATCATATATTCTAAATTTATTTTAGTGGTTTCAAATAAGAGGTTCGATTTGATCTCTCTGACTTCACCTTGGTCAAAAGCAAAATTCTATCATTCCATTTTTTCATGAGAAACCTTTGCAGATATTTTCATTACTTTTTGAAGCTTTACTCTGAGGTCAAGCTTGAGTTTTTTCATATGCCTCTACAGTAAAGTCATGTGTACTTTTTTATTAGTATCATTATTTAAAATCTGGATTACAAATATGATTGTAGTTGGGTTTCAGTCATGTAAAGAACACTCCCCTTCATCAATGCATCATTCCCATCACCAATGTCCCTCCTCCCCTCCTCACCAACGCCTGTACTCTAGACAGACTTTCTACTTTCCTCATTCATTTGCATTGTTAGGATATTTCTCAATGTAGTTAGTTCTCTAACTGCACTCATCACTCTTTGTGGTAAGCTTCATGTTGTGAGCTGGACTCTCCAGCTCTCCTCTTTTTGTCTCTGTGAATTATTGTAAAAATATCTTTTATTTTTCTTAAAACCCATAGATGATTGAGACTGTTCTGTATCTACCTCTTTCCCTCTGACTTATTTCACTCAGCATAAGAAAAGTCATGTGTTATAATATATGTGAGCAGTTTATTTCTCCCTAACAAATCACATATACTAGGGAGGACTTCCAAGCAGTGGTCCAGGCTCATTCATGTAATATTTAGACAGACTAGCGAGTTATGCTAAAAAATATGTGAAGCAATGATGCTCGAACCCAGCTGCAAAAGAAATCACAAAGAATACATAGTGGTTCTTAGATCTCCAGAGTTACACCCAATAGTACTGGGGGAAGAGGTGGGAAGACGTGATGTCAGACTGAATTTGGAAACTCAAGCCTTTTGAGCTATATCCCTGAGTATATATACACTTCATATCTGATCGTGTTTTAAATATATTCCATTTGGATTATATTCCAAAAGAAGCCTTAAGTAAATTCTAAATTTTCTAAATTCACCTACTAAAAGTTCTCTCCCAGTTGCCTCAATACCAAAAGAAAAATTCACTCCTCTAAAATAGTGTTTTTTATTGTTAAAAAGGAATGAACTAGATCACTGTCTTTTTAGTAAGAAAAGAAAGCAGTGAAATAGAAACTTCTGGGCAGAACAGTGGGGTGGTGCCCTGGTGCCCTATGAGGGGACACCATGGTGGAATCATACCACTGCATTGAAGATGATTAAAGCTTAAAAAAAAAATCACCTGTCTTCAGCTTTCCCAGCTCTATGTGTCTATGACCAGATGATGTTTCCAGTGTATTTCAGTTCTCTCTTCTTCCTTTGCTCTTTCCTACAATTTATTAATTGATTATCTACCATATTTTAGACACTAAAAAGAGAAATATAATGTCATTCCTTTGAGTTAAATAGAATTGCTTGCTAAAATTTTTTCTTTTTCTTTTAAATTAGTTACTATTTGTCTATTTTCATCTCTTTACTAGACTAGATAAAATTTGCTTTTCTTTCAATTTTAATTTAAAATTAAATCTTCATCCTGGAACTAATTGAATTTTTTTCTCTCTTGATTAAATTATTGATACCTTTTGTTATTTTTATCAATATATAATACAACCAAGTTCAGAATTGTTCCATTATTCTTAAGGATTCTATTTTCATATATTAAATAGTTTATTGTTTATTCAAATAGTAATGCTATACAGAACTGAAAATATATAGAATCTATAAGTCAAAACAACATATCTGTATATAAATAATGTGACATTCCAATTATTGTTCTTTACTGCTCTCATATAAAGAAAGTTTATGTCTCAGAGGGAGCTAATGTTAATATTTTAGGATAGTTCCTTCCAAGTTTTCTATAAATTAAGTATATGAAATCATTTTCTTTTTAGAACAAATATATTAGATTATTATAAAGTGGATGTCTTGTAAAGACAGTTTTTTGAAGCAAGTTTTATTAATATTTACTGAGTATTATATACAGCATGTCATATCAATTTTTATAGAACAACACATCCTTCTAAAAGGTTTATAATATTTTGGATGATTTATACACGAATCAATACAATATGTTCCCCATCACATTTATAATATCCAACGTATTTTGAAGGTATTATTCAATGTATACTCAAGGTATGTTCAATGTCTTCTGACATATTAGTTGCAACATAGACAAAGTGATAGAAATATGCAGAAATGTTTATAGATATAAGAGCATTGTAATAAATAATGAAATTGGAAAAGCTGAAAGAAAAAAGATAAACTTCATTGGTTTTCCAGAATTGTTGGCAGTGAATTATTTTATGTTATTTCTGTTAAGCTCTGAAATAAAAAACATCTACAAATAGAAAGAAGTTTTACTCTACATAAGTCTATCTCTCTTTATATAAATATAACACTTCCTATCTATCTATCCTTATATTTATATCAATGTAGATATAGATATGTTTGGGATCCTTTCCTGCAGAGTTCAGGGGAATCTAAAGATTGCTGGGTTTCAAACTCAAGTTGTCTATGTGCAAGGTACAAAACCTTTTCATTGTACCATCACTCTAGTCTCAAAATCAGGAGTTTTTAATATTTAAATGAGAATAACATCTGATATGGAACTGGATACCCTGTAAATTTCTCTCTAAGTACTATCATGAGTAAGCTTTGACACAGAGACAAGAGTAAGTCCTGAGCATCACCAGATGTGACTTCAAAACAAAAAATAAACAAAACGAAAAGAGAATCTATTTAACAATTAACCCATACAGAGAATATTGATAGAATTTGTAGGCATAACATATCCTAGAGGTTCTAATATCTAGAGCAGAGTATCTCTGGGGGATTGATCTCTTTAAGAGGACTAGTTTTATTTTATTTTATTTTTTTTTTGGTTTTTGGGTCACACCCGGTGACGCTCAGGGGTTACTCCTGGCTATTCGCTCTGAAGTCGCTCCTGGCAGACACGGGAGACCATATGGGGAACCGGGGGATCGAACCGAGGTCCGTCCTAGGTTAGCACAGTCAAGGCAGGCACCTTACCTCCAGCGCCACCGCCCGACCCCCAGGTTTTATTTAATTTTTAATCCACTTATATTCTAACTCTTTAATGCCAAGAACATAATCAATTTATTTATATCTCAATTGTCTTTATCTTTAAGGAGGGCTCCTAAATGGTGCTTAGAAGATCTGAGGGACCCATTAGATTCAACTTTTATTCATCAAAAGATAATTTTTATGGGAAAGTTAATTTTGCTGAAAATATTTTAGGAAACATAATAAGATTATATATCACATATTCCAAATAAAGCATTGCCTGTGATTCTTTGACTTGACTTCTTACCTCCACATCTCATAATTTGCTATCTTTCTGTTGAAGTCTCAAAGCCACTTTACCTCCAGCCAAATGTGTCCTAGCTCATCTTTACAGTTTCCCCATATTCTTCCTTTTATATTTTAATTTTTTAAATTTAATGAACCATAAGTTATATGATTAGTTAGTTTAGATTTATGCACCTAATATTCTAGCACCAATCATCCACTTGTGCCTATATCCTTCCATCAATGAACCCAAGTTCTTATACCTCATCCACTCAGCCATATTGATAGACTATAAAGGCTTCCATCTTGATAGACATCTTCCTAAGTGGTAGCTTGAGTTTCCTGTTTTCATTGCTGCTGATTGGCAATATGGAGTGCTGGTATAGTAATATATACAAGTCACAGACCCAAAAGCACCAAAATACAAGACCTACCAGTAATTCTTTGCCAACTAATAGTCAATTCAAAATGAGTGCCTGGAACTGTGATGTTGCTCAGACTTTGCTGTGTCGGTGTTATTTGTAGAACCATGCTAGCATATGTAAGACTGTTAAAGTGCACCTGACAATGTTTAGAGGACTATGGAATTCTGGGAATTGAATCCAAGTTGTCTGCATACTAGAAAAGTTCCCGAACTGTTGTACTATCTCCAATTCCCCACAATCTTATCTTTGAAATGAATGTAAAGAAATTACTTTAAGATAGGTTCTTAGTGTTAGATTACTATTTACAGACTAATTGCTCATAACTGTTTTTGAAAAGTTGTTTTTTATTAATTCAATTTTATGCTAAGTGCATATTTTATCTTGGATATCTGATAACTAGTATTTTTTACTAAAATTATTTTAATTTGAGACAGCATCCTAATTTCAAAAATGCTGCTTATTTATGGGCCAGAGTGATATCACAACAGTAAGGGCTTTGCCTTGCATGCAGCAGATCCAGGACAGACCTTGCTTCGATCCTGGGTGTCCCATATAGTCTCCAAGTCAGGAGAGATTTCTGAGCACATAACTAGGCATTTTTCCTGAGTGTCACTGGTGTGCCCCCCCCAAAAAAAAACATTGCAGCTTATTTAACCAATATGAGGCCTCCAGAGGGATACCTTGCCTTGAAAATATGAACGACTGTAGAAATAAAGTAAAACAAGAATGAGAAAATGAGTCAGTTGGTCCATATTCCCACCAAATGGCTCAAATGTAATAGTTTGCAGTGCATTACCACAGATTTCTCTTTTTACTACATTTTACTGAACCATTAATACCACAAGCATGCATACCTGTGGCTTAAGTTCATATTTTAACCTCCTCTCTTCAAACTCTCTCTCTCTCTTCTGACTCCCTCTAACTCACAGCAATCCTCACCTTCTCTGAACCTCTAAATATAATCTATTATCACTTATCTTGTCATTTAATACAAATGAAAACTGTATGTAACTTTATAGACATTTCTCTCATCAAATTTTGAACTTCTGAAAGATGACATTATTACTTTACATCAATTTTCAGACTTTTAATCCCTGTCCACAATGCTGAAGACAGTAAATATTTAACCAGTGTCCATTTAATTGAAAAGAACCAAGGATTAAACTTGTAAGAATAATATCTTTGAACCAGCTTAAGAAATACATCATGAGAAAAATGCACACAAAGTTTAGCAAGATATTTACCAAAAAGTCCAGATATGCAACAAGATTTGAACATATAAAATTTATAAATATAGCTTTTTTATTGTTCTAATGTGGCAATAAAGACTTATATAGCATATGCTTGTTAAGACACATTTTTAGGGGCCTGTGAGATAGCATGGAGGTAAGGCGTTTGTCTTTCATGCAAAAGGTCATTGGTTTGAATCCCGGTGCCCCATATGGTCCCCCGTGCCTGCCAGGAGCAATTTCTGACCATGGAGCCAGGAGTAACCCCTGAGCACTGCCGGGTGTGACCCAAAAACAAAACAAAACAAAAAACAAAACAAAACAAATAAAGACACATTTTTAATATGTCTTATTATTTAAATTTATCTTTATTGAATCCTGTTATAAGGGAAATTTGCATTTTAAGAAACATTATATATATATTTCTTGATCTTATATAATTCTTAACTGTCTCATGATAACAACTTAGAAATGAACCCCATGGAAGCATCAGATTAACACAAAGAGAGCAGGAAAGTTAAACCTATAAGATATAATAAGTTTCCCCTGCTTCTTGACTATATATCTAGTCAAAAAGACAGTACAGTTCATCAGAATAGCTACACTAAAGGACTGTCATTTATTCAATAGGATGTCTTCTGTATATGAGTTCTCACAGATAACATTCATTTAATATGCAAATGTAATCAATGTTGACTAAACTTTTATTTGTTTGTTTTGTTTTTGTTTTGGAATTGAATGTGCTCAGAGCTTATACCTGAATTGTTTTAAGTCTCACTCAAGGAGGTGCTTGGTGAACCATATAAGGTACCTTAGAGAGAACTTGGCCCATGAAAAGCAAGATCCCTGCCCATTGTACTCCCCCTAATACATGTAGCATTGACTTCTTTGAAACATGAAAAAACAAGTGTGAAAACATTTTATAAATCTTGGAATAAAAAATGTATGAGACAAGAACAAAAATCAAAGAACATTCCTTTATAATCCTTTATAATCACTTGTTTTGTCAAGTTCTTGCCAATAAAAGACATGGGATATTATAATTATAATTTTGGTGATTTATATAATATTTTAATAACTCATCTATAATCTACACTTGAGACTTTTTCATGATTCCTATTCATGAATAGGAATATTCAAAAGGTTTCATTTTTTAAAAAATATCTGAGCAAATTTCTCATTTTAGTAGCATTAAAAACTTGAGCTCTGGGTCCCCAGTGGTAGCACAGCAGTAGGGTGTTTGCCTTGTATGCAGCTGATTCAAGAGAGACCCAATTCAATTCCTGGCATGCCAGGAGGAATTTCTGAGTGCAGAGTCCGTACTAATCTCTGAACACTGCCAAGTATGGCCCCAAAACAAAACAATAATAAATATAAAACAAAATTTGTGCTCTCTTATTATTATAAGATAAAATAAGTTATAAATATATGATCAATATTGATACAGTAGCAACAAATTTTAAAGAACCAGAGCAGTAATAAATCAGGAAACACCTTGAACCGAGCAGACCTGAGTTCAATCCCAAATATCTCTTAAAATTTCTGAACACAACTAGAGGTGATTCCTGAACGCAGAGTCCAGAGTAACCTCTAAACATTGCCTGATATGGTCCCAAAAAGTATAATTTTGATGCCATTTGGTTTTATTGGTTCATTTTTGGTAGTGATCAAGACTAAATATAGTCCTCACATGTATAAGTCTTATCACATACACTATCTATGTCACAACCTCCTGATCAAGATAAAACTTGTTAACTACCTTGCTCAGGGTAATAAAATGATTCCAATTATCCCATCCAATAAGATATGATTCCATGTTACTTCATGGTTGATGGGATAATAGTCATCCTCAAACCCCTGGACTCTTATTTTCTGTGACCTGGAATCAGTGTATTTAATTTCTTAACGTTGACTAGAAATTATTTAGATCATTTTATTTTTAGATAACAGCAAAAATTTCAGGAATTCATTAGCATTTGGTCAAGTAGCTAGTTAGCTTGAGTCCAGAGAACAATGTGAAAAATATATAGATATCTCATATTCTTAAAGCAGATTTTCACCCACTCTTCTCTCACATAAAGTGGGTGAAAATCTGTAAAAGTGTGGTGTAGGAAATGCAAAATGATTATAAGTAAACATGCCAGAAAATATAATTTTGCCATGTTTTAATTTATACTATATTCATATTTATGTAATGTAAACTAATGATTTTAAAATAGATTATGAAAGATAATGTTAAAAACAGAAACACACATATGCAACTACAATACTTATTCTGAGTATTTGTGCTGAAAAAATGTCATAGAAAAAGAACAGAATTCAACAAACTGCTGTTTTTACGTGGAAACGTATAAAATGTTCAAGGATTATTTCACATTTCTTCTTTGGAGTTCCTTTTCAAACACATGTTACAGTGACACAATATTGTTTCCCTCATAGTACAGTATAGATAATTTTAGAAGTTAAAAGTTAATGCCCCTGTCATATTATGTAAATATGATCTCTTTGACCATAACTTTAATTGAAATAAGTTCAGAGAAAAGGAATTTTTTGATAGTCAAAGGCTCTAAATTGTATAAGACTTCCTAAATCTATGTCATATGCTATCTGTTTACAAATGTTTGTATATACATTGTAAATTTGTAATTGTAACACAAAGATTCTCATTAGCTTTGAAAAATCCCAATATGGATTTGTAGTTAGAGATGTTGATAAACTCATGAAACTCTTTATTTCTTTATGATTCTTGAACAGCTCTGCTTCACTATAGAACACCCTACACGTGGGAGACAAATTACTTTGTTCAGTGAAATTAGAGCCATCAGAACACTGTAATTCTCACTCACATGTTCCAACACATTATTCTCCAAAATAGAATTTGAGGTGATAGTGGCACAGCAAGCACCTCAAACCAACTGGTTTTTAGGCTTTCATTATACCTCTATGTATTTTACTCACAAAGAATTATAGATGGGAAAGTGAAGTGGGAGTTCTTGAAACCAAAGATTATGGAATACTACATATCCCAGGGTTTCACATGCAACCTGGCTCCATGAGACAAAGACGTTCTACCAAACTCAGCAAACTCAATTTAATCCCAAAAAACTAAAATCAGAATTGTCTACTTAATTGCTGCCTAAAATTATGCCCAAAGTTTTTCAAAAACTATTCTTATGAATTTTCAGCAATTATTCTGAATTTCAATGCTTTAAATAATAAATCCTATAATTCTGTTATAGGTTATCACTATGTTAGAATATATCCATTTCAGGCCATTCTTGCTCTATATCCAGGAAAACTGGGCACTGTTTCATGTGCGGTCTGCAAACTATTTACCAGTTTACATTAAATGATACTCCTAGGGAACCTCATTATTATACAAAGGAAAGTATTACACAGTGGGTAGGGCATTTGCCTCGCATGTGATCAACCCAGGTTTGATCCCAGCATCCTATAAGTTCCCCACAGGTCTGCCAGGTGTAATGTTTGAGTGCTCAGTCGGGAGTCACCCCTGAGCACCTCTAAGTGTGGTCCCCCAAAAAACAAACAAAAAGTATTGGGCCCCTGGGTAGAGGAAAAATGTAGACCACTCCCAAATATCCCACTTTTGCATACAGATTATTTGATTATTTGCAGCAACTTAATGTAGAAACTCGGCCCCTGAAGAGGGTCACTGATGGAGGGATGGAGAACAACGTCTTTCCCCTCCAGCTCGGAGAATGCGTCTACCACCTAGCTCAACCAGCGGTTCTGAGGTGAATGCAATGGGAAGAAATCCAAAAGGTAGTCAGGCTTCCGAAGAAAATAGCTCTTTATTCCTTGCAGAGGTCGAAGCCCCAAAAGGCCTGGATAAAAGTCACCAAGAACCAAAGGCCCCCGATTTCCACAGATACTTGCTTTTATCCCCCAGAATCAGGACCACCCAATGGTGGAAGCAGAATCAGGTAACACCCTAGGGTGGGGACAGACTGCCAGGTCACACCCTAGGGTAGGGCACAATCACCGATCAGGGTAGAGTCATAAATGTTTACATGCACACAATTACAGGTCAGTGTATGGTCAGAAATGTTTACATACACACAAATACACAACACTTAAGACACAAAGAGATATTGAACACTGTTTTTTCTTTTCATTCTAGAAAATAAAGTGATTTACCTTATAACAATTATTCCATATTAAGAGAAGAAAGGCAAACACCATATGTTTTTACTTACATGTGCTATATATAATTACCTGGTGAGAGAAAGTGATTGTTTGCATCGGCCCACCAAAATATGGGGATCATGGGAAGGAAAATCCTTGGTCTAAATACAAGGGGACCAAACCCCTGATGTTTCCTGGCATAAGACCAGCTCTAGGCTCCAGGCACACTAGATTGCCCAGTCCCAGTTGTTGTCTGTAGTGCCAACACACTTATTTTCCACTATGTCTCTGTTGTCGGTATCATGTTTCTGTATTAAAGATCCTGGAATCTGCATATCCTGTGTTGCAGTTAGGATGGTGCAGAGTGTCCTCTCGTTTCACCTTACAATTAAAGAGAAATTCAGAAAGCCCTGTCCAGTATGCAGTATTGGAGGATGACTAGATCACCCATAGTCCCAAGTATATAGGAAGGAGAATTACAAAGAAGGAAATAATGTGAAAGGACAAAAAGACATACAGGATCCAATGAGGGGCATGGTCACAGGCTATTGAGTGTATCAATAGCATAAAAGAAAGATATAGCCAAATAAATAAACCAGAGTCAACAACACTGCAAGCAAGAGATCAAACTCCAACAATCAAATGAAAAATATATCTATCAGGGCAGTAAGCTGAGAATGAGAAAAGTTAAGAAGGGAGTGGTGAAGGGAAGTTGACTCTGGTAGTTTTAGAACATAGTATATCTAAAATTCAACTCTACATAAATTTATAAAATCACAGTGCACTGATAAAAATTAAAAGAAATATAGCATTCCACTTTCGGGAAAGGAGAGTTTGTCCTACAAAGCACTTAATTTTCAAACAGCTGATCTGGGTTCAATTACCAGTATACTATATGATCCCTGGAGCACTACTAGGAACATAGAGCCAGTAATAACCCCTGGGCATCACTGAGTGTGGCTCAAAAACAAAAAACTATAGTATTCTTCCTTTTATATCATATTCTTGCTTTTATGTATTGTTAGTTATTATTAATAATGATGATGATGATTACAATAATAATATTTTGGAGCCACAATCAGGCTGTTCAGGAATCTTTCCAGTTTAGGGATCTTTCAAGTTCAGCCACATGTAAGGTAAGTGCCATATTTCCTATAATATCTCTATAATCAAAAGACTATTTTTTTCTAATTTTTGCCAATTCTTTGTCAGTAAAGCATCTAAGATTATTTTCGGCAATGCTTTGCGATTCTTTAACTTTGGGTTGAACAATATCATTTTTTCCATGCTAATATGTTTTGATTCAGCCAAAGAATCTAGAAGGGGGAAAAGAAAAAAAAATAAAACTATTGTTCTCCTGTACAGTCAACCAGGAGTTATTACAAATAATCACAATCTTTCTTCTCTAGGAAGTTTATGTCGACTGCTTTAAGTCCTCAATATCTGAACTATTGCACGTTTTGTTCTGGAGTCAAATCTCACTGATCTGTGGACAGGAGCTGGAGAAGAAAAAATGTAAGGAAGAACTTCACCCTAGGCTACAAGGCAATTACAGGCAAATGGAGCAACAGGAAAAGGACCTGAGCCATTCCTATCATCTCTGGACAGTGATCATCTCAATCCTATCATCTCTGTTTTATTTGTTTTTCTTCTGACAATTAGCTCCAGACTGAAACTCAAGTACTTGCACTGATGGAGCTGCCCAGGGCAATGGTTTTCAGCAAGCACTGCTACATAGTAGAATCCCTGAGGATCTTTTTAAAAAGAATTAACACTGATGTTATCACTTTTTGGGGTGGGTCTGAGCTGTAATAACTTTAAGATTCTCCCAAGAGGACTATAATTCATTGCCAGAATTGAAACCCAATGGATTAGGTGAAGTTGTAATGGTTAATTATAACCTTACTCTAGACACTGGCTTTGCATGATGTTTATGAAATCATTCCCCTAGGAACTGCCTGCTGCAGTGTTATACCTAAGATGTTCAACTCACTATGGTTTATTCAGAATCTCCAAGGTGTCCTTTTATAATTTCATGTTTGTTGTAAAAAACTTTCCCATACAATACACCTCAATATCTGCACCTAATTCTCTATATTCAATCATAGTACCAGGCAAATCAACTGGTGCAACAAAACATAACAAAATTATTTTTTATTAAGGAACTGGACTGACTATACAATAGAAAAGGTACTTGCCTTGCACAAAGATAACCTGGGTTTGATTCCTTGTACCTCTTATTGTCCCCCTGTGAACTGCCAGGAGTTAGCCTGGAACGCTGCTAAGTATTGCCATATAAAACAAGAAATTATTTTTTAT
Organism: Crocidura indochinensis; assembly: GCA_004027635.1. Lineage (NCBI taxonomy): Eukaryota > Metazoa > Chordata > Mammalia > Eulipotyphla > Soricidae > Crocidura > Crocidura indochinensis. The sequence continues at coordinate 20,045 of PVKC010006709.1, forward strand.
TTCAGTATTTAACTTAGCTCACTGTGTGCTAGAAATTTGTATACATAACCATTAGTATTTTATGCTAAATTATTAATCATTGCAAACCACCAAAACATTCATTTTTTTGTTATTTTAACAGAGTGGAACATGTAAGATTGTTTAAAAAGAAAGTGACCCCTATTGATCTTTATCTATGTTTAGATATTAAAGCTGTCTTTGATTTGCAGAATTGTTACTCTGCACTTCCCACTACTTTTAAATTTATTCCTGAATAAATCTGTTCTCATAAAACTATGAGTGAACACAGTGCTCTAACAAAAGAATGTCAGATTCAATCAGAAGCTGAGGTTTAACATATCTGCTCCATGATTGCTCTCTGAATGACATCAGTTGGTTATACAAGAATAAGTAAATGCATCATAACTCACAGGAGTATTATATTATAAATCTTATTTTAAGTGTTAGGTATTTTGCCTGCTTTACCTTAATAAGGAGAATAATTATATAATGTTTAGTAATGATATTTGACCTTAATTTTTAAAAAGGACTTGTCTTATTAGGCTATAGATAGTGATACTAGATTAAAGAATTTTTATAGAAGAAAGCATTTCCTTTCTTCAACTACTTACTGGAAATTCCTCTGAATTATAATATATATTAAAAAAGTAGCATACCATTCATGGCAGTGTCTTTTTAAAAGACTCATCACTACTAAAGTTATAACCTACTTAAATTTATTATTACTGTTTAATATAACAAAGATAAAATGGAAATAATTTTATGCCAATATAATTTCAATTGTTCTCTAATATAATTATACATCTACTCTTTTTATTTTATTATTACTTTTATATTTTATACCTCATAAATATATGCATATAGTTATTCCCATGCCAATCTTTTAAAGTGTTTTCAAAGAAAGTGCAATTTATTTTATTTTAAAATACTATATTAAGTCTCCATTGTCACTGCTGAATTGGTAAAATAATTCTGTTGAGAGAACTACAGATTATTTTATAGTTTAAGGTTTTAATTCAGAGCTTAAAACATAGCACAGAGTGTAGGTTGCTTGCCTTGAATACAGAACTGTTAGCTGAGTATAGAATCAGGAATAAGCTCTGAGAACTAGTGTGTGGGGCACAAAAATAAATATGATAGATTTCCACTAGAAACATAATTAGTTTCTATACTACACTATACACCCTCACTATTACTGGAAATTAAATCCTATATTAACTTTGTTAATGAAAAATGCAGATAGTATTTATTGTCTTGTCATTAGTTGAGAGATGATCAATCCCAAATATATGTAATAGCACTATTTACCAAAAAAGTTTTTTGAAAGAGAAAAATGAATGTGTGTGTCATTATTTATTAGAAGCAACACAAAAACTCAATCAGCTTCAAGAACTCAAAAGAAGAGCAGAGTAAGCCTTTCTACTTGGACACTTCTTCCAAAAGATGAGATTATGATCATGCTCTTTGTCTATGACTTCCTCCTATTTCTAAGTCTCAGGAGAGCTATCCACTCTTACACTTAATATTTTTGTGTCTTGGACAGACTAAAACGATAACAATGCTGTGGAAATTCTGTTGAAAAAAAACTGGATTTTCACAAACCTCTTCTATCCAGATGGAAGGGTGGAAAGGTTAAGATGAACATGAAATTTGGAAATGGTTCAGCTGTATAAGCTATTACAAGTCTTCTGATAATAGAGCAGGTATTAAATTCATGAGACACTGAAAATTGAATTGCTGAGACAAGAGCTATTGTGACTAGAATAGCAAATGTCAGATCATGAATCTATTCACATGGCAAGGATCAGAAGATGATTAGCACAGGTGACAGAGTTCTAATTCTTTCCTTGAAATATTGAGGGAGGCCCCGTTTTGGTAGAACGAGGATTGAAGATCAGTTGCAAACATTCGTCACACTATCTATACTCTGCATTGCAAATGGTTTTGAATTTCAGAATGGGAGGTTAGGACAAGTTTATTAATATCAATTCTTATGTTTTCATAACAATTTGTCCTTTGACTTTTAAAAAAATATACACCATTCTGATAACTATAGTTGTTCATATTTTCAATTATGTATACATTTTCATATAATTAATAGCATTGCCAGAATTCTATTTTTGTGTATTCACTTACATAGGGTCTAAACAAAGGACTTAGAACATGAACGCTCTCTATGTTGAAATCAAGATCTAGAATATATTAATAAAACCATTAGGAAATAATTCCTTTTTCTGGATTTTCATTAGTTCATAAAATCAGAATGTTGTAAAAACTGCAACATTGTTTATTTGATCTATTTTATTAGTTGCAATACGAACTTTCTAATATGCAAATCCTGAAATATTTACTAGTTGATGAATAGTAATAAGAAAAGAGTTCCAGCAAACAAGTCCATCTTCTATTCCTGAGAACTTACATTGTCTTATATATTTAACAGGTCTTTGCATATGTAAAGTTAAGGCAAAAAAGGACCTTTAAAAAGATTCACAAGCATAAAAAGAATGCTTAAATATAGAGGTATAATGCAAGAAAGATTAATGATGATACATATCCGTTTTTAGAAGAGGGAAGAAGGGAACAAAGGACTGTACCAAGGAATGATAACAAAGATGAAGAGATAAATAAGCATCTTGTCTGAAACTCAAGTAAAAATGTTAGTCATACTATCTTAATAAAAATAATTAAAAGACTTAATATTAAATTTTTAAATGTTGTATTTCAGAAACTAAGCAAAATCTATCCATACTAAGAAGGGTGAAAAATAAGTCAACAAAAAATGTCTCAAATGTTCCAGTTGTTAAAATAAATTATTTATAAAAATTATATGCCTTTTGCACTAAAAGGTACATTAAACTATCATGCCATTTTAACATAGTTTTGAAGATAATATATTGTAACAAGTACATAAATAAGCATACATATGTTCAAAGTACAATGTATTTGCAATGAACATCTGTTAAGAATTCAATTTTATAGTATTATATAAGTGTATACAATATGTATTGATTTTTTTCTCACAAGAATTAATTTATTGAAAAGAATCATCATTCATAAAAACTAAAAGTGAATAAATTATTTTAAATATCAGGATGTAGATTTTGTTTTGGTTTTGTACCACTGATGAGACTTATATGATAAATGGCTACCAGCCACATGAAAAATTACTAATTAGAATTAGGGACATTTAAGAATGTTGACAATAAGATCATCTTATACCACTGAGAACTGCACAAATCAAATATACTGGGAAAACTCTCTTTGATGGGGATGTGGTAAGAAAGGGACTCTCATCCATGTCTGGTGGGAATGTTGTCTGGATTAACCCCTATGGAAAACAGCATGGAAGGTTCTCAGTGAACTCAAGAATTTAATAGTCATATCACCTTGAAATCGAATTTTGGTTATCTATCCTGTGGAAAGAAAAAAATTTATTCAAAAGGATATTCATTGCACAATCCAATACAGTAAATTGTACATATCTAAGAGTTGGAATCAACCTAGATGTCCAACAACAGATAAGTTGATAATAAAGATATGGTATAAATATATAAACAAAATATAGAATATTATATAGATCAAAGGAATTAGGCAATGATTGCAGAAAACAATGCAATTTTCTTCAACATGGAAGGAACTGGAAGATATGTTAAAAGAAGGATAAATACAGGATGCTATCTCTTGCATGTATAATTTAGAATAACTGCTTGAGGAAATACAATAGAAAAAATGGGGCTTGACTAGGTCACTCTTGGCCCCAAAACATAGTGAGGAGAAGGAAAGAAATAGAGTAGAGAGAGAAAGATAGAAATAATGGGGTACATAGGGCAAGTGGATTCACCTAGCTATGTGGTATAAGGAAAGACAGAATTGAATATTCAAATCACAGTCAATACACTGAAATCATTAGATCCAAACTTTAACAACCAAACATATATATTCATTTAATCATAGCAGGGATCATCAGGGCATAAAGGTGGACACTAGTGCTGAGATGGGTGTGCTGGTACATTGCATGTCTAAAACTCAATTATAAATAATTTTGCAAATCATAATGCTTTAGCTATAAAATTAAAAATAAAATATAATACTTTCAAAAATATTCAAGATTCAACAAAACAAAATATTTCAAAATATCTATAGCTTTTAAGCAACTACAATGTGAGATGTGGGGTCATTGTTCAGAAAACCCACACAAAAATACATACACATACACCCACATACATACATACATATATATATACATACATATATATATATATATATATATATATATATATATATAGCTTATTTTTCTGGGCTCCTTGAACTGTCATGCCTACCTGCAAGAAAATAACTTATGGTGCCGGGCGGAGGCGCTGGAGATAAGGTGCCTGCCTTACCGCGCTAGCCTTCAACGGACCGAGGTTCGATCCCCTGTGCCCCATATGGTTTCCCAGGCCAGGAGCGACTTCTGAGCGCATAGCCAGGAGTAACCCCTGAGCATCACTGGGTGTGGCCCAAAAAACAAAAAAAACAAAACAAACAAAAAAACAAAAAAGAAAATAACTTATGAAGATTTTTTAACGCCTTCTTCATAAACTTCAGAGGGGTATGCATTTTGGGGAGTGTTAAAAGCCCACAAAGGAGAATATGAGTTTTGAGTATGGAGCACCCTTCACTTAATTACACTACTACATTAACTATGCAAGCTTTATTTGACCTCTTCTTGTCTGATTTTGCCCATCAATTAACTAGAGTCACTGAAAATAGCAACGTGTATTCCTTTAGGCTTCTCAGTTTTGCCATATAGAAAATTAATGCAGTGACCAGTGCATCAAGCTCTTAGAAAGATTGAGAGAATGAAACCATCAGAAAAAGTCTTAAGCACTATGTATTATATTAATATTAATATCTTAGATATATTGACTATTCTACTACGTGCTGCAAGTGGTGTAAAAAATAAAACTAACTTAATATTAAAGAATACAAAACAAGAACTGAATTTGCCTTCAAAGACAAAGTTAAGGAATGTAGAGTGTAACGCATAAATGAAGTGTCTGTTAGAGATAATCTAGAAAAGACTAATATGTTAGTATGTAATAGGATCTCCTTAAAAGTCATGTAGAATATTTTATAGCATTATAAAATTTTGCATATATTTTAGTAAAATGGATACTTGCACTTACATACAGAAATATGTATATCATCTAGGTAGATCATTCCAATTGAAGTAGACATTATATAAAATTTAGATCATTCTTAGACCAAAAGTAAAAACAATAAACTTAGAGTAAAAATGTCTATATTGACTGCCTAACTCATTAGAACTCTTTTAATTCTTGAAGATAAGGAGAATTGAGTATTATTTACTGAGGTGAATGAGATGGTTGGATCACACACAGTGGTGCTCAGGTACTATTTCTAGCTCTGTGATGAAAAATGAATATTGGTAGTGTTTAGAGCATAAAGATGGTAATAGGGATAAAATCTGTGTCCTTAGAATTAAAGGGCGAAAACTCATATATTATATGTCCAGCACTTTATTTTAAAATTTGAGCTATCAAAGCTCATAGAATTTGGCTGTTATGGAAGACAGCTTCAGACTAGTTCCATCTCTGTCTCAATTAGCATCAAATTTGACATATTTGGTCCTAAATAGCCGTGTTAGTATATTGGATTTCCATAGTTGGTTTTCTTTACCTTTTTTTTTTTTTTTTTGGTTTTTGGGCCACACTCAGTGACGCTCAGGGGTTACTCCTGGCTATGCGCTCAGAAGTCGCCCCTGGCTGGCCTGGGGGACCATATGGGGCACGGGGGATCGAACCGCAGTCCGTCCAAGGCTAGCGCGGTAAGGCAAGCACCTTACCTTCAGCGCCACCGCCCGGCCCCGGTTTTCTTTATCTTTGACTCAACTTCATGCAGTGGGATGTACTCTACTCTCATCTGTAAGATCATGCTAAAAAATCCACAGAGTGGGATGGGCTCTGTCTACTACTTACATTCACTGAAAGTAAGCTATATTTGATTTTACATACAGCATCCTCTTCATGGATGGTGCTCCTTCAAAGCCTCCTCTGATCATTATTATGCAAGACTTCCTGGAATTTATTTGTCTTTCCATCCCTTTCCTCCTCTTTTTGGGCAAGTGGACTGGGCTCTAATTAACATATCTTTAGCACAAAACAAAACAAAAATAAACCATGTTGTTTTAAAATAATATCTTTAAACACCGTGATTACTGTGTCCCATAAATATTGACAATTTATGAGTTCATTGTCATTTGTTTCCAGGAAATTTTTGACTTTTTGTTTTCATCTCTGATCCACTGGTTGTTCAATAGAAAGCTGCTTAATTTCCAGGTGTTAAAGTTGTCGAAGGATAAAGGAGAGAGATAGGGGATGTATGCTGGGAACAGGGGTGGAGGGAGGACAATCCTGGTAGTGGGAATGCCCCTGATTCATTGCCATTATATACCTTACATATTACTGTGAAAGATTCATAATTCACTTTGGTCACAATAAGAATTAAAAAAATATTTCCATGCCTTGTGGTCAGCAAAGGTAACCTGTACAATTTCTATCCTCTTGACTTTATGGAGATATGTTTTATGGGACAGCATGTGGTCTATACTGAAGAATCCCGCATGTATGTGCATTGGAGAAGAATGTGCATCCAGTTTTCTGGGGATGGATTGCCCTATAAATATCTACTAGTCCACTTTCTTCCATTTCTCTTTTCAGAGCAAATATATTCATGTTGGGTTTCAACCTGGTTGATCTATCAAGAAGTGTCAGGGTAGTGTTCAGATCTCCCACTATTTTTGTGTTGCTATTGATATCTTCTATCAGATTTATCAGCAGTTGTACTAAATATTATTCTAGTCCCTCATTGGGTGGATATATGTTTAGGAGTGTGATTTCTTCTTGTTATACATATTCTTTGACTAGTGCAAAATGACCATCTTTGTTCTTTATAATATTTCTGAGTCTAAAGTTTTTTTTCATCTGAAATTAATATGGCATTCCATTTTTTCAAGGGTGTTGTTTTCTTGGATGCTATTTTTCTAGCCTTTAATTTTGATTCTATGCTTGTTCTGATTATTCAGAATTGTTTCTCGTAGGAAGCAAAATGTTAGGTTCAGCTTTTTGATCCAATTTGCCACTCTGTGTCTCTTACTAGGGACATTTTTGTCCATTGACACTGAGAGAGATAATTTTCATGGAATTTAGTGTCATATTAGTGTAGAAGTTTGATGTGTCTTTTGGTCTTTCTTTCCCACACCTGACGACGCTCAGGGGTTACTCCTTGCTATGCACACAGAAATTGTTCCTGGTTCCGGTGACCATATGGGATGCTGGAGATCAAACCCAGTTCCATTTTGAGTCAGCCTCGTGCAAGACAAATGTCCTACCGCTGGGCTATTGCTCCAACCTCCAAAAAAGTTTTTATATACCATTCCTGTTGCTGATGATTGTGAGTTGCAAAAAACAAACAAACAAACAATAGTTTTTTCCAAGAAAAAGGCAATCTTTCATGAAGAGTCCTAACTTGTTCAGCAGAAATTTTTGATAGTTCAGTAGAGAGTTCAAGTAGAAAACTCAGTAACTTGCAAATGGGACAACCTGAAATATAAATGGGACTACTTTACAAGAAAGAATAAGATTTTCACAAAGAGACTTGAGGTTATATATCATCTTCTCTTTATAAATTTTCCTGACTGGCCTGATTTGGATTCTGGTTGTTAGGAAAATACAAAACCTGTAATCGGGAAGAAAATACAAGGTGACAGGAAAGAGTGAGGCAAATATGTTACAGTACATAGAAAAACTGTCTCAGAAGATGTGATGAAGCCCTGAAAATCTTGTTTTATGATAGTTTGCTATGTAGGACAAATGCATTGACTTGGATTTCTGCCTATGAAATAGCACCTGTGGGATCAGGTATAAATTTATTCCACTTTCTAAGCCTCAATTTCAGTATCAGTTCAATATGTGTAAAAACTAACAGATGTTTCTGTCATGCATTATTGAGAATATTCTGCAAGATTACTATCTCTGTAAGTGAGAGTTTGTAGCGAATACTTAGGTACTAGTTAGAACACACTAAACAATCAATACCAGTCAACATTTTAAATGGGGATAAGGGAACAACCAGATAAATAGTAGAGAGTGCTCTACATCTTTAGACAAGGCAACTAAAACTGCACCCTGAAAAATATTCATCCTGTCATTGCTATCTTTGTAATCCTCATGCAAAAATTAAACATCAATATTTCATTGACAGGCTCTTGGAAGCCCAAAAGTCTTCACACATAACTTCTGCAATTCAGAAGTTCCACCTCAACATCTATGACCTTCTTATTCATCTATTCTTTTAAATGACATTTAAAAGAATGACATTTCTCAGGCTTTATGGAACTGGAAGCAGATCCCTATCCCTTTGTAAGCCTCCACACCCGACCTGTGCAATCTCCTCATGCTTATCTCCACATCTCTCAAACAACTCATCATTATACCTCACACTGCACAATTTATGTCTCTTATCACTTAGTGATCATCAACAGGGAAAGTGAAGAGGTGCAGCCAGTCTATCCCTCAGAACCTCACAAAAAGGCTAACTACAACGTTTAACTCCTAGCATAACAAGCACAAAGGAAAGCTATGTAGAAGCCCACCAATTTCAATAAATAAAAATAATAGCATGGGAGGCTCTACCAGGACAAGACTGATCTGAAAATCATCAGAGAAACAACATTATGTTGACTATTTTTACTGAATTCAAGGAATTGATGACACAGGTCGGCAGCAAAGCATAAGCAACTTTAAAAGCCAAAAGGAGAAATTATAATCAGAAGTGATAGAAATGTAGAGTATTATAGGCGATAGAAAAATCAATAGAAAGTCTTTTCAGCATAATAACAGCTGATCAGAGAAGTCAAGAAATTCCAACGCAAGATGAGGGAACATCTGGAAATAAGAGATTGAGGTCAGAGAGATAGTTCAGTGGATATAACACTGTGTACACGACTGACCTAGGTTTGAACTCTGGCACCAGATAAGATCTCTTTAGTCTTCCAGGAGTAGTTCCTAAACTCAGAGCCAGGAAAATGTTTTGAGAACACCTAGGTATGACACTAAACTCAGAGATGAAAGTCTAAAATAAATTAACAGCATATCAGGGAACTATGATATGGCTTCAAGAGGAACACTCTAAGGCTCATTATTTTCCCTGAAGAACAAAAAAAGATATTTGGTAAAGAATAATATTTAAGAAAATTATATATAAAATTCCAGAATTGAGGAGCTAACAAATTTAGATTCTGGGCTGGAGAGATAGCATGGAGGTAAGGCCTTTGCCTTGCATGCAGAAAGTCATTGGTTCAAACCCCAGCATCCCATATGGTTCCCCGAGCCTGCCAGGAGCAATTTCTGAGCATAGAGTCAAGAGTGGCCCCTGAGCGCTGCCAGGTGTGACCCAAAAACCATAAATAAATAAATAAATAAATAAATAAATAAATAAATGTATTCAGGTTCAAGAAGCTTGAAATATCTCAACAAAAACACACACAAATAGAAACCCTCTAAGACACATTATGGTTAGTGTAATAAAAGCCAAAAACAGACAGATCTTAATGCAGCTAGAAAATAAAAGAATAAACACAATGGAAAGCTCACACAATTCACAATAAAGAAATCACATGAAATTCTACATGCAAGAATAAAGTGTCAGTAAGAGCAGATATACAAACCATAAAAAAACAATCCTCAATGACATGAACACTAAACATTCAATCAAGTAGTAATGATGACTATAATAATAATAATAATAATAATATTAACAATAACCTATCTAGAATATTATTAAAATTTGAATGAACAATATAAAAATTCATGGAGAGACAATAGCTTAGGAAATTCACAGCCTTGTAACCAGATTTTCTAGAAGCTTTAAAAATAGCTTTAAAAAAGATCTTTAAAAAGATCTACTTTTCAGTTCTTTGCCACGGAGTTTGGGAGTCATTCATTGTGCTTATATTTACCCTCTAATAGACTAAGAAAGGTCTCCTGGATTCAAGGGAAACCTCTCTTTTTTCTGCCTGTCTGCCTGTGTCTTTGAATCCTGCAGGTCTCCTGCAGGCATTCTGCAGCTGCCTGTAAGTAACTTAGCTGTGGGGGTTGCCGTCCAATAAGCTGAGCTCTCTGGCCTGCGGAGACCCCGCCCTGGTGTGCCTCTGTCTATGCTGAAGGTTCAAGGGGAGACTCTCCTCTTTCTGCCTGTCTACCTGTGTCTTTGAATCCTGAAGGTCTCCCCAGCAACCCCCTCAAAAAACTGCATTCTAAAGCTGCTTGTAAATAACATGGCCATGGGAGTCACAATCCAATAAGCTGAGCTCTCTGGCCTGCAGAGGCCCGCCCTGCTGTGCCTTTGTCCATGCTGAGGACTTCAAGGGAAACCTCTCCTGCTCTGCATGTCTGTCAACCAGTGGCACTCTTTCTAACCAATAAACCCCACCACAACAAGCAGGAAAAACCACACTACAAGCATGACAATGGTGAAACCTCGCAGGTAAACCCCATGCACACAAAATGAAAATGAAAGCTTAGATGATCTAATAAATTCCAACCACCTGATTAAACTCT